>JAUMHB010056993.1:0-15337 GCA_032359685.1 Pittosporum tobira
GATTTCAAAACACGTCACTCGAGGACCTTAGGAAGCGTGCTAAGGCAAGATTTCTATTCCTCTATGTACAAGATATTTTCACTTATACATGTGATCTTTCAGCGTTCAAATGCGTATAGTAAAATGTCAAGATACGTATTGCCATGAATGTACAATCAAATTCTTGTACATTAGTTGTTGTTTACATGTTGAAATATTGAATGGTTATGCATATCTACCATGTATAAGCATGCCATGATTTTTAGAGCATTGTTAGTTTCACATGATTATGTAAAGTTTCTAAGATCAAATATTGATCATGCCTCGAATTAGCACTTATAAGAAACTTCAAACTCGCTAAGCTACGAAAAATTTGAGGCCTATGAACTCTCTCAAATCTTGACTCTAATTAGCACTAAAAGGAGCTTCATACTCATGGAGATACAAAGGATTTGAAGCCTATGGACTCCTAAAATCTTGGCGCTATTTAGCACTTATAAGGAGCTTCATACTGACTGAGTTATGTAGGATTTGAAGCCTGAGAACTCCCTCAAATCATGGCTCTAATTAACACTTACAAGAAGTTTCATACTCACCGAGTTACAAAGGACTAATTTGGACTTATAAGGAGCTTCATACTCACCTAGTTATGAAGGATATGAATCCTAAGAAATCCCACAAATCGTGCCTCGAATTAGCACTTATAAGGACCTTTATACTAACTGAGTTATGTAGGATTTGAAGCCTAGGAACTCCCTCAAATCATGGCTCTAATTAACATTTACAAGGATCGTCATACTCATCGAGTTACAAAGGATTTAAAGCCTAGGTACTCCCTAAAAATGTGGCTCTAATTGGCACTTATAAGGAGCTTCATACTCACCGGGTTACGTTGGAATTGAAGCCTACGAACTCCCTTAAATCATAGCTCTAATTAACATTTATAAGGAGCATGAGACTCGCCGAGTTACGAAGGATTTGAAGCCTAGAAACTCCCATAAATTGTGGATCTAATTAGCATTTATAAGGAGCGTCATATTCATTGAGTTACGTAGGATTTGAAGTCTAGGAACTTCCTCAAATCGTGGCTCTAATTAACACTTATAAGGAGCATCATACTCACTGAGTTACAAAGTATTTGAAGCCTACGAACTCCCTCAAATTGTTGCTTTAATTAGCAATTATAAGGAGCTTCATACTAGTCGAGTTATGAAGGATTTGAATCCCAAGAACACACTCAGAGCTTGTCTCTAATTAGCACTTATGAGGAGCTTTATACTCAACGAGTTACGAAAGATTTGAATCCTAAGAACTCCCTCAAATTGTGGCTCTAAATGGCACTTATGAGGAGCCTTATGCGCACCGAGTTATGTAGGATTTGAAGCCCAAGAACTCCCTCAAAATTTGGCTCTAATTAGCACTTGTAAGGAGTTTCATGCCCTCAAAGTTACGAAGGATTTGATGCCTAGGAACTCCCACAAATCGTAGCTCTAATTAGTACTTATAAGCAGCTTCATACTCATTGCATTATGTAGTATTTGAAGCCTATAAACTCCCTTAAATCGTAGCTCTAATTAGCACTTAGAAGGTGCTTCTTATTCAACCAGTTTCGGAGAATGTGAATTCAAGAAAATCTCTCAAATCGCGGCTCTAATTAGGATTTATAAGGAGATTTGTACTCCCCAAGTTACGAAGGATTTGAAGGCTAAGAACTCCCTCAAATCGTGGCTCTAATTAGCACTTAGATGGAGCTTCATACTCACCAAGTTACGGAAGATTTGAAGCCTAGGAACTCCTTCAAAGCATGGCTGTAATTGGCACTTACAAGGAGCTTCATACTCAGAAAGTTATGATGGATTCGAAGCCCAAGAACTCCCTCAAATCGTGGCTCTAATTAGAACGTATGAGGAGCTTTATACTCACCGAGTTACGTAGAATTTGAGGCCTAAGAACTCCCTCAAATCGATGCTCTAATTAGCACCTATGAGGAGGTCCCTACTCACCGAGTTATGATGGATGTGAATCCTAGGAACTCCTTCAAATCATGGCTCTAATTTGGAATTATAAGGAGCTTCATACTCACCTGGCTACGAAGAATATGAATCCTAAGAACTCCCACAAATCATGCCTCGAATTAGCACTTATAAGAAACTTCAAACTCGCTAAGCTACGAAAAATTTGAGGCCTAGGAACTCTCTGAAATCTTGACTCTAATTAGCACTAAAAGGAGCTTCATACTCTCGGAGATACAAAGGATTTGAAGCCTATGGACTCCTCAAATCTTGGCGCGATTTAGCACTTATAAGGAGCTTCATACTGACTGAGTTATATAGGATTTAAAGTCTAAGAACTCCCTCAAATCATGACTCTAATTAACACTTACAAGAAGCTTCATACTTACCGAGTTACAAAGGACTAATTTGGACTTATAAGGAGCTTCATACTCACCTAGTTATGAAGGATATGAATCCTAAGAACTCCCACAAATCGTGCCTTGAATTAGCATTTATAAGGAGCTTCATTCTCACCTAGTTACGAAGGACATGAATCCTAAGAACTCCCACAAATCATGCCTCAAATTAGCTCTTATAAGGAGTTTCATACCCGCTAAGCTACGAAAGATTTGAAGCCTAAGAACTTTCTCAAATCCTGGCTCTAATTAGCACTAAAAAGAGCTTCATACTCTCTGAGATACAAAGGATTTGAAGCCTATGAACTCCTCAAATCTTGGCGCTATTTAGCACTTATAAGGAGCTTCATACTGACTGAGTTATGTAGGATTTGAAGCTTAGGGACTTCCTCAAATCGTGGCTCTAATTAAAACTTACAAGGAGCTTCATATTCACCGAGTTACAAAGGATTTAATGTCTAGGTACTCCCTTAAAACGTGGCACTAATTGGCCCTTATTAGGAGCTTCATACTCACCGGGTTACAATGGAATTGAAGGCTAAGAACTCCCTTAAATTTTGGCTCTAATTAACATTTATAAGGAGCATGAGACTCGCAGAGTTACAAATGATTTGAAGCCTAGGAACTCCCTCAAATCGTGACTATAATTAGCATTTTACAAGGAGCTTCATACTCATTGAGTACGAAATTTTTGAAGTCTAGGAACTCCCTAAAATCGTAACTCTAATTAGCACTTACAAGGAGCTTTATAGTCATCGAGTTACGTAGGATTTGAAAACTAGGAAATCCCTCAAATCATGGCTCTAATTCGCACTTATAAAGGATTTGAAGCTTAGGGACTCCCTCAAATTGTTGCTCCAATTAGCAATTATAAGGAGCTTCATACTCACCGAGTTATGAAGGATTTGAAGCCTAGGAACTCCCCTAAATTGTGGGTCTAAATAGCTCTTATAAATAGCGTCATACTCACCGAATTACGAAGGATTTGAAGCCTAAGAACACCTCAAATTATGGCTCTAATTAGCATCTACAAGGAGATTCATTCTCACCGAGTTACGAAGGATTTGAGGCCTAGGAACTCACTCAAATCGCGACTCTAATTAACACTTTTAAGGAGCTTCATACTTACCGAGTTACTTATAAAGTATTTGAAGAATAGGAACCCCCACAAATCGTGGCTCTAATTAGCACGTAAGATTTGAAGCCTAGGTAGTCCCTCAAATTGTGGCTCCAATTAGAACTTATAAGGAGTTTTATACTATTCGAATTACAAATGATTTGAAGCCTAGGAACTCCCTCAAATCGTGGCTCTAATTAGTACTTATAAGGAGCGTCATACTCATTAAGTTACGTAGGATTTCAAGCCTAAGAACTTCCTCAAATCGTGGCTCTAATTAGCACTTATAAGGAGCATCATACTCACTAAATTACAAAGTATTTTAAGCCTACAAACTCCCTCAAATCGTTGCTTTAATTAACAATTATAAGGAGTTTCATACTAGTCGCGTTATGAAGGATTTGAAGCCCAAGAACACTTTCAGAGCTTGGCTCTAATTAGCACTTTTGAGGAGTTTATACTCACCGAGTTATAAATGATTTGAATCCTAGGAACTCCCTCAAATTGTGGCTTTAAATGGCATTTGTGAGGAGCTTTATGCGCACCGAGTTATGTAGGATTTGAAGTCCAAGAACTCCCTCAAAGTTTAGCTCTAATTAGCACTTATTAGTTTCATACCCACAGAGTTACGAGGAATTTGAAGTCTAAGAACTCCCATAAATCATGGCTCTAATTAGCACTTATAAGCAGCTTCATACTCATTGCGTTATTTAGTATTTAAAGCCTAGGAACTCCCTCAAATCGTAGCTCTAATTAGCACTTAGAAGGTGCTTCTTACTCAATGAGTTTCGGAGGATGTGAATTCAAGAAAATCTCTCAAATCGCGGCTCTAATTAGGATTTATAAGGAGCTTTGTACTCACCAAGTTAGGAAGGATTTGAAGCCTAAGAACTCCCTCAAATCGTGGCTCTAATTAGCACTTAGATGGAGCTTCATACTTGCTAAGTTACGGAAGATTTGAAGCCTAGGAACTCCTTCAAAGCTTGGCTATAACTAGCACTTATAAAGAGCTTCATACTCAAAAATTTATGAAGGATTTGAAGCCTAAGAACTCCCTCAAATCGGGGCTCTAATTAGCACCTATGAGGAGCTTTATACTCACCGAGTTACGTAGGATTTGAGACCTAAGAACTCCCTCAAATCGAAGCTCTAATTAGCATTTATGAGGAGGTGCCTACTCACCGAGTCATGATGGATGTGAATCTTAGGAACTCCTTCAAATCATGGCTCTAATTTGGACTTATAAGGAGCTTCATACTCACCTAGTTACGAAGGATGTGAATCCTAAGAACTCCCACAAATCGTGCCTCGAATTAGCACTTATAAGGAGCTTCATACTCGCTAAACTACGAAAGATTTGAAGCCTTAGAACTCTCTCAAATCTTGGCTCTAATTAGCACTAAAAGAAGCTTCATACTCTCTGAGATACAAAGGATTTGAAGCCTATGGACTCCTCAAATCTTGGTGCTATTTAGCACTTATAAGGAGCTTCATACTGACTGAGTTATGTAGGATTTGATGCCTAGGGACTCCGTCAAATCGTGGCTCTAATTAACACTTACAAGGAGATTCATACTCACCGAGTTACAAAGGATTTAAAGTCTAGGTACTCCCTCAAAACGTGGCTCTAATTGTCACTTACAAGGAGCTTCATACTCACCGGGTTAAGATGGAATTAAAGCCTAGGAAGTCCATTAAATATTGGCTCTAATTAACATTTATAAGGAGCATGAGACCCGCCGAGTTACTAAAGATTTGAAGCCTAGGAACTCCCGCAAATTGTGGCTATAATTAGCACTTACAAGGAGTTTCATACTCATTGAGTTACAAAGTTTTTGAAGTCTAGGAACTCCCTCAAATCATGACTCTAATTAGCACTTACAAGGAGCTTTATAGTCATCGAGTTACGTAGGATTTGAAGCCTAGGAAATCCCTCAAATCGACGCTTTAATTAGCAATTACAAAGGATTTCAAGCTTAGGGACTCCCTCAAATCGTGGCTTCAATTAGCAATTATAAGGAGCTTCATACTCACCGATTTATGAAGAATTTGAAGCCTAGGAATTCCCTTAAATCGTGTGTCTAATTAGAACTTATAAGGAGCGTCATACTCACCGAATTACAAAGGATTTGAAGCCTAAGAACACCTTCAAATGGTGGCTCTAATTAACACATACAAGGAACTTCATACCCACCTAGTTATGAAGGATTTGATGCTTAGGAACTCCCACAAATCGTGGCTCGAATTAGCACGTAGGATTTGAAGCCTAGGAACTCCCTCAAATTGTGGCTCAAATTAACACTTATAAGGACATCATACTCATTGAGTTATGTAGGATTTGAAGCCTATAAACTTCCTCAAATCATGGCTCTAATTAGCACTTATAAGGAGCATCATACTCACTGAGTTACAAAGTATTTGAAGCTTACGAGCTCCCTCAAATCATTACTTTAATTAGCAATTATAAAGAGCTTCATACTAGTCGAGTTATGAAGGGTTTGAAGCCCAAGAACACCCTCAGAGCTTGGCCTAAGTAGCACTTATGAGGAGCTTTATACTCACCGAGTTACGAATGATTTGAATCCTATGAACTCCCTCAAATTATGGCTCTAAATGGCACTTGTGAGAGCTTTATGTGCACCGCGTTATGTAGGATTTGAAGTCCAATAACTCCCTCAAAGTTTGGCTCTAATTAGCACTTATAAGGAGTTTCATACCCACAGAGTTACGAAGAATTTGAAGCCTAGGAACTCCAACAAATCGTGGCTCTAATTATCACTTATAGGCAGCTTCATACTCACCGTGTTATTTAGTATTTAAAGCCTAAGAACTCCCTCAAATTGTGGCTCTAATTAGCACTTAGATGAAGCTTCATACTCGCCAAGTTACAGAAGATTTGAAGCCTAGGAACTCCCTCAAAGCTTGGCTGTAATTAGCACTTAGAAGGAGCTTCATACTCAGAAAGTTATGAAGGATTCGAAGCCTAAGAACTCCCTCAAATCGTGGCTCTAATTAGTACTTATGAGGAGCTTTATACTCACCGAGTTACGAATGATTTGAATCCTATGAACTCCCTTAAATTGTGGCACTAAATGGCACTTGTGAGGAGCTTTATGTGTGCCGAGTTATGTAGGATTTGAAGTCCAAGAACTCCCTCAAAGTTTGGCTCTAATTAGCACTTATAAGGAGTTTCATACCCACAGAGTTATGAAGAATTTGAAGCCTAGGAACTCCTACAAATCGTGGCTCTAATTATCACTTATAAGCAGCTTCATACTCACCGTGTTATTTAGTATTTAAAGCCTAGGAACTCCCTCAAATTATGGCTCTAATTAGCACTTAGATGGAGCTTCATACTCACCAAGTTACAGAAGATTTGAAGCCTAGGAACTCCCTCAAAGCTTGGCTGTAATTAGCACTTAGAAGGAGCTTCATACTCAGAAAGTTATGAAGGATTCGAAGCCTAAGAACTCCCTCAAATCGTGGCTCTAATTAGTACTTATGAGGAGCTTTATACTCACCGAGTTACAAATGATTTGAATCCTATGAACTCCCTCAAATTGTGGCTCTAAATGGCACTTGTGAGGAGCTTTATGCGCACCGAATTATGTAGGATTTGAAGTCCAAGAATTCCCTTAAAGTTTGGCTCTAATTAGCACTTATAAGGAGTTTCATACCCACAGAGTTACGAAGAATTTGAAGCCTAGGAACTCTCACAAATCGTGGCTCTAATTATCACTTATTAGCAGCTTCATACTCACCGTGTTATTTAGTATTTAAAGCCTAGGAACTCCCTCAAATTGTGGCTCTAATTAGCACTTAGATGTAGCTTCATACTCGCCAAGTTACGGAAGATTTAAAGCCTAGGAACTCCCTCAAAGCTTGGCTGTAATTAGCACTTAGAAGGAGCTTCATACTCAGAAAGTTATGAAGGATTCGAAGCCTAAGAACTCCCTCAAATCGTGACTCTATTTAGTACTTATGAGGAGCTTTATACTCACCAAGTTATGTAGGATTTGAGGCCAAGAACTCCCTCAAATCGAAGCTCTAATTAGCACTTATGATGAGGTGCATATTCACCGAGTTATGATGGATGTGAATCCTAGGAACTCCTTCAAATCATGGCTCTAATTTGGACTTATAAGGAGCTTCATACTCACCTAGTTATGAAGGATATGAATCCTAAGAACTCCCACAAATCATTCCTCGAATTAGCACTTACAAGAAGCTTCATACTCGCTAAGTTATGAAAGATTCGAAGCCTAGGAACTCTCTCAAATCTTGGCTCTAATTAGCACTTATAAGGAGCTTCATACTGACTGAGTTATGTAGGATTTGAAGCCTAGGAACTCCCTCAAATCGTGGCTCTAATTAACACTTACAAGGAGCTTCATACTCACCGAGTTACAATGGAATTGAAGGCTAAGAACTCCCTTAAATCATGGCTCTAATTAACATTTATAAGGAGCATGAGACTCGCCGAGTTATGAAGGATTTGAAGCCTAGGAGCTCCCTCAAATCGTGACTATAATTAGCATTTACAAGGAGCTTCATACTCATTGAGTACGAAATTTTTGAAGTCTAAGAACTCCCTCAAATCGTGACTTAGCACTTACAAGGAGCTTCATTGTCATCGAGTTACGTAAGATTTGAAGCCTAGGAAATCACTCAAATCGTAGCTCTAATTCGCACCTACAAAGGATTTGAAGCTTAGGGACTCCCTCAAATCGTGGCTCTAATTAGCAATTATAACGAGCTTCATACTCACCGAGTTATGAAGGATTTGAAGCCTAGGAACTCCCTTAAATCGTGGGTCTAATTAGCACTTATAAAGAGCGTCATACTCACCGAATTACGAAGGATTTGAAGCCTAAGAACACCTTCAAATTGTGGCTCTAATTAACACATACAAGAAACTTCATACCCACCGAGTTACGAAGGATTTGAAGCTTAGGAACTCCCTAAATCGTGTCTCTATTTAGCATTTACAGGGAGCTTTATTCTCACCGAGTTACTTATAAAGTATTTGAAGACTAGGAACTCCCACAAATCATGGCTCTAATTAGCACGTAGGATTTGAAGCCTTGGAAGTCCCTCAAATCGTGGCTCTAATTTGAACTTATAAGGAGCTTTATACTACTCGAATTACAAAAGATTTGACACCTAGGAACTCCCACAAATCGTGGCTCGAATTAGCACTTATAAGGAACGTCATACTCATTAAGTTACGTAGGATTTAAAGCCTAGGAACTTCCTAAAATCGTGGCTCTAATTAACACTTATAAGGAGCATCATACTCACTGAGTTACAAAGTATTTGAAGTCTACGAACTCCCTCAAATCGTTATTTTAATTAGCAATTATAAGGGGCTTCATACTAATCGAGTTATAAAGGATTTGAAGCCAAAGAACACCCTCAGAGCTTGGCTCTAATTGGCACTTCTAAGTATTTTCATACTCACCGGGGTAGGATAGAATTGAAGCCTAAAAACTCCCTTAAATCATGGCTCTAATTAACACATACAAGGAGCTTCAAATTATGGCTCTAATTAACACATACAAGGAGCTTCATACTCACCGAGTTACGAAGGATTTGAAGCTTAGGAACTCCCTTAAGTCGTGGCTCTATTTAGAATTTACAAGGAGCTTCATTCTCACCGATTTATGAAGGATTTGAGGCCTAGGAACTCACTCAAATCGTGGTTCTAATTAACACTTTCAAGGAGCTTCATACTTAACGAGTTATTTATAAAGTATTTGAAGACTAGGAACTCCCACAAATCGTGGCTCTAATTAGCACGTAGGATTTGAAGCCTAGGAAGTCCCTCAAATCGTGGCTCTAATTAGAACTTATAAGGAGCTTTATACTATTCAAATTACAAATGATTTGAAGCCTAGGAACTCCCTCAAATTGTAGCTCTAATTAGCACTTATAAGGAGCGTCATACTCACTAAATTTCAAAGTATTTGAAGCCTACGAACTCCCTCAAATCGTTGCTTTAATTTACAATTATAAGGAGTTTCATACTAGTCAAGTTATGAAGGATTTGAAGCCCAAGAACACCCTCAGAGCTTGGCTCTAATTAGCACTTATGAGGAGCTTTATACTCACCGAGTTACGAATGATTTGAATCTTAGGAACTCCCTCAAATTGTGGCTTTAAATGGCACTTATGAAGAGCTTTATGCACACCGAGTTATGTAGGATTTGAAGCCCAAGAACTCCCTCAAAGTTTGGCTCTAATTAGCACTTATAAGGAGTTTCATACCCATAGAGTTACGAGGAATTTGAAGCCTAGGAACTCCCACAAATCATGGTTTGCAGGAGTTCCTAGGATTCATATCCATCATAACTTGGTGAGTAGGCACCTCATCATAAGTGCTAATTAGAGCTTCGATTTGAGGGAGTTCTTGGCCTCAAATCCTACGTAACTTGGTGAGTATAAAGCTCCTCATAAGTACTAATTAGAGCCATGATTTGAGGGAGTTCTTAGGCTTCGAATCCTTCATAACTTTCTAAGTATGAAGCTCCTTCTAAGTGCTAATTACAACTAAGCTTCGAGGGAGTTCCTAGGCTTCAAATCTTTCGTAACTCCTTTAAAGTCTAGGTACAAAACATTTAAAGTCTAGGTACTCTCTTAAAATGTGGCTCTAATTAGCACTTATAAGGAGCTTCATACTCACCGGGTTACGATGGAATTGAAGCTTAGTAACTCCCTTAAATTGTGGCTCTAATTAACATTTATAAGGAGCATGAAACTCAACGAGAACCAAAAGATCTGAAGCCTAGGAACTCCCACAAATTTGGCTATAATTAGCACTTATAAGGAGCTTCATACTCATTGAGTTATGAAGTTTTTGAAGTCTAAGAACTCCCTCAAATCGTGACTCTAATTAGCACGTGACTCTAATTAGCACTTTCAGGGAGCTTCATAGACATCGAGTTACGTAGGATTTGAAGCCTAGAAAATCCCTCAAATTGTAGCTCTCATTAGCACTTACAAAGGATTTTAAGCTTAGGGACTCCCTCAAATCGTGTCTCCAATTAGCAATTATAAGGAGCTTCATATTTACCGAGTTATGAAGGATTTAAAGAATATGAACTTCCTTTAATCGTGGGTCTAATTAGAACTTATAAGGAGCGTCATACTCACTGAATTACAAAGGATTTGAAACCTAGGAACTCCCTCAAATCATGACTCTATTTAGTGTTTACAAGGAGCTTCATTTTCATTGAGTTACAAAGGATTTGAGGCCTAGGAACTCACTCAAATCGTGGCTCTAATTAACACTTTCAAGGAACTTTATACTTACCGAGTTACTTATAAAGTATTTGAAGACTAGGAACTCCCACAAATCGTGGCTCTAATTAGCACGTAGGATTTGAAGCTTAGGAAGTGCCTCAAATCGTGGCTCTAATTAGAACTTATAAGGAGCTTTATACTATTCAAATTACAAATGATTTTAAGCCTAGGAACTCCCTCAAATTGTAGCTCTAATTAACACTTATAAGGAGCGTCATACTCATTGAGTTACATAGGATTTGAAGCTTAGGAACTTCCTCAAATCGTAGTTCTAATTAGCACTTATGAGGAGCATCATACTCACTAAGTTACATATTATTTGAAGCCTACGAACTCCCTCAAATCGTTGCTTTAATTAGTAAATATAAGGAGCTTCATACTAGTCGAGTTATGAAGGATTTGAAACCCAAGAACACCCTAAGTGCTTGGCTCTAATTAGTACTTATGAGGAGTTTTATACTCACTGAGTTACGAATGATTTGAATCCTAGGAACTCCCTCAAATTGTAGCTCCAATTGGCATTTATGAGGAGATTTATGCGCACCGAGTTATGTAGGATTTGAAGCCCAAGAACTCCCTCAAAGCTTGGCTCTAATTACCACTTATAAAGAGTTTCATACCTAGAGAGTTACGAAGGATTTGAAGCCTAGGAACTCCCACAAATCGTGGCTCTAATTAGCACTTATAAGCAGCTTCATACTCACCACGTTATGTAGTATTTGAAGCCTAGGAACTCCCCGAAATCGTAGCTCTAATTAGCACTTAGAATGTGCTTCTTACTCAACTAGTTTCAGAGGATGTGAATTCAAGAAAATCTCTCAAATTGCGGCTCTAATTAGGATTTATAAGGAGCTTTATACTCACCAAGTTACGAAGGATTTGAAGCCTAGGAACTTCCTCAAATCGTGGCTCTAATTAGCACTTAGATGGAGTTTCATACTCGCCAAGTTACGAAAGATTTGAAGCCTAGGAACTCCCTCAAAGCTTGGCTGTAAATAGCACTTACAAGGAACTTCAAACTCAGAAAGTTATGAAGGATTTAGAGCCTAAGAACTCCTTCAAATGGTGGCTCTAATTAACACTTATGATGGACTTTATACTCATCGAGTTACGTAGGATTTAAGGCCTAAGAACTCCCTCAAATCGAAGCTCTTATTAACACTTATGAGGAGGTGCCTACTCACCGAGTTATGATGGAGGGGAATCCTAGGAACTCCTTCAAATCATGGCTCTAATTTGGACTTATAAAGAGCTTCATACTCACCTAGTTACGCAAGATATAAATCCTAAGAACTCCCACAAATTGTGCCTCGAATTAGCACTTATAAGGAGATTTATACTCGCTAAGCTACGAAATATTTGAAGCCTAGGAACTTTCTCAAATCTTGGCTCTAATTAGCACTAAAAGAAGCTTCATGCTCTCTGAGATACAAAGGACTTGAAGCCTATGGACTCCTCAAATCTTGGCGCTAATTAGTCCTTATAAGGAGCTTCATACTGACTGAGTTATGTAGGATTTGAAGCCTAGGGACTCCCTCAAATTGTGGCTCTAATTAACACTTACAAGGAGCTTCATACTCACCGAGTTACAAAGGATTTAAAGTCTAGGTACTCCCTTAAAATGTGGCTATAATTTGAACTTATAAGGAGCTTTTTACTCACCGGGTTACGATGGAATTGAAGCCTAGGAACTCCCTCAAATTGTGGCTCTAATTAACACTTACAAGGAGCTTCATACTCACCGAGTTACAAAGGATTTAAAGTCTAGGTACTCCCTTAAAATGTGGCTCTAATTGGCACTTATAAGGAGCTTCATACTCACCGGGTTACGATGGAATTGAAGCCTAGGAACTCCCTTAAATTGTGGCTCTAATTAACATTTATAAGGCGCATGAAACACATCGAGAACTGAAAGATCTAACGCCTAGGAACTCCCACAAATTTTGGCTATAATTAGCACTTATAAGGAGTTTCATACTCATTGAGTTATGAAGTTTTTGAAGTCTAGGAACTCCCTCAAATCGTGACTCTAATTAGCACGTGACTCTAATTAGTACTTTCAGGGAGCTTCATAAACATCGAGTTACGTAGGATTTGAAGCCTAGAAAATCCCTCAAATTGTGGCTCTCATTAGCAGTTACAAAGGATTTGAAGCTTAGGGGTTCCCTCAAATCGTGTCTCCAATTAGCAATTATAAGGAGCTTCATACTTACCGAGTTATGAAGGATTTGAAGAATATGAACTCCCTTGAATCGTGGGTCTAATTAGAACTTATAAGGAGCGTCATACTCACTGAATTACGAAGGATTTGAAGCCTATGAACTCCCTCAAATCGTGGCTCTATTTAGTGTTTACAAGGAGCTTCATTTTCATCAAGTTACAAAGGATTTGAGGCCTAGGAACTCACTCAAATCGTGGCTCTAATTAACAATTTCAAGGAGCTTCATACTTGCCGAGTTACTTATAAAGTATTTGAAGACTAGGAACTCCCACAAATCGTGGCTCTAATTAGCCCGTAGGATTTGAAGCTTATGAAGTGCCTCAAATCGTGGCTCTAATTAGAACTTATAAGGAGCTTTATACTATTCAAATTACAAATGATTTGAAGCCTAGGAACTCCCTCAAATTGTGGCTCTAATTAGCACTTATAAGGAGCGTCATACTCATTGAGTTACGTAGGATTTGAAGCCTAGGAACTTCCTCAAATTGTAGTTCTAATTAGCACTTATGAGGAGCATCATACTCACTGAGTTACATATTATTTGAAGCCTACGAACTCCCTCAAATTGTTGCTTTAATTAGCAAATATAAGGAGCTTCATACTAGTCGAGTTATGAAGGATTTGAAGCCCAAGAACACCCTAAGTGCTTGGCTCTAATTAGTACTTATGAGGAGTTTTATACTCACTGAGTTACGAATGATTTGAATCCTAGGAACTCCCTCAAATTGTGGCTCTAATTGGCACTTATGAGGAGCTTTATGCGCACCGAGTTATGTAGGATTTGAAGCCCAAGAACTCCCTCAAAGCTTGGCTCTAATTAGCACTTATAAGGAGTTTAATACCCAGAGAGTTACGAAGGATTTGAAGCCTAGGAACTCCCTCAAATCATAGCTCTAATTAGCACTCAGAATGTGCTTCTTACTCAACTAGTTTCGGAGGATGTGAATTTAAGAAAATCTCTCAAAATGCGGCTCTAATTAGGATTTATAAGGAGCTTCATACTCACCAAATTACGAAGGATTTGAAGCCTAGGAACTCCCTCAAATCGTGGCTCTAATTAGCACTTAGATGGAGTTTCATACTCGCCAAGTGACGGAAGATTTGAAGCCTAGGAACTCCCTCAAAGCTTGGCTATAAATAGCACTTACAAGGAGCTTCAAACTCAGAACGTTATGAAGGATTTGGAGCCTAAGAACTCCCTCAAATTGTGGCTTTAATTAACACTTATGATGGGCTTTATACTCACCGATTTACGTAGGATTTAAGGCCTAAGAACTCCCTCAAATCGAAGCTCTTATTAACACTTATGAGGAGGTGCTTACTCACCGAGTTATGATGGATGGGAATCCTAGGAACTCCTTCAAATTATGGCTCTAATTTGGACTTATAAAGAGCTTTATACTCACCTAGTTACGCAAGATATGAATCCTAAGAACTCCCACAAATCGTTCCTCGAATTAGCACTTATAAGGAGCTTCAGACTTGCTAAGCCACGAAAGATTTGAAGCCTAGGAACTCTGTTAAATCTTGGCTCTAATTAGCACTAAAAGGAGCTTCATACTCTCCGAGATACAAAGGATTTGAAGCCTATGTGATATGAACCACGCCAACAATTGTGACGAAACCCGAACCAAATCTGGAAAACAACAACCCAAAGAACGCTCGGATTTGGAATTGGAAAACCGTGACCCAATGCTTATCAAAGCACGAACCTTGGTATGTTGAAGACCCCATAAACGGGGATGTATTATCCGTTTGATAAGTCATTTCTGAATGCCACAAGGAAATCCTTGATAAGTTCGATAAGTTTTCGCAAGAAGAAATCTCACAATTTTCACTCATAAAACCGTCTATCTTTTCAACTGCCCACAAGACCTTATATGGCCGAAAATTACAAGTAGGTTTTTTGACATATAAAAAACCCTAAAATACCCTTAATGAAAAAAAACCTAAATATAGTGCACACTAAAACAAATAATTAAAGTAAGATTACAAAGAAACCAAATCTTAACCAAGCTCCTAAACTGAATCAATTTTAATGAGCAGCACAAGCCTTTGTTCACCCTCATTAGTGAATACGATCTCTTCCTGTTGTAGAACTTTTCGGAATAAGTTGTTAAGCTCTTCTTTGAATCTCCTAGCTCTCGCCATCGTCACTGGACCAACTGGAACTTGAATTGGATCGTTAGACTTGATGTCCTCATCATTCCCCCCCTCTTGAGAAGGATTTATCCTCAAATCGTCACCTGCATCAAAAGGACTCAAATCAGTAACATTGAAAGTAGCACTAACATTGTACTCACCTGGT
>JAUMHB010057004.1:0-15337 GCA_032359685.1 Pittosporum tobira
AATTTTGTTCTAGCTTGAGAATTGTAATATGAACCTTATGCGACTACTGTTCGCTTTCCCTGTTAATGTAAAGACATTATTATTAATATAAATTCGTTTCCGCTGTGTAATTCGTTGTGAGATCGATCCTTGTAAGATATAACATGGTGAGTTGCCTAAATGTTGGCTACTCAATAGCTTGAGTTGTTATCTGACGACCAGATTCCCATGAGATTCGGAGGTGAAAATTTGGGGGCGTCACAATTATTATTATTTTATTTTATTTTTTAAAATTTGGAGTGATTTAAGCTTATTTATCAAAACTCAAATTTTGTCAATATAGCAAGTAGTCAATAAGGAAAATATCATGCAATTTTTATTTTGAATAAAATCAATGAAAAATTACTATTTTTTGGTCGGTTAATTACTTAATTTTCCGAGGTTTTGATCAAATTCAACTAAGATCAAGAATGAAGAAAATATCCCAAAAAAATTTCAGAACATGTTATGTCAATTGAATATCCTGAAAATATTACAAATATGAAAAACTAGAAAAAATAATGTAAAGTTTGTTATGTTGTCATTCTAAACAAAATTAATCCACTCAATTTCCGTTATAAAACTACTATATATACCTGACACACGAAAGAAAAAAAAAAAAAAAACTTTGTGAATCCAATAGAATAAGATATTTCAAAATTTTATTTTTAGTCCACAGGAAAAAGAGAGATATATCACTTCAATACTTAATCTAAATTTATATAACTAAGATTGAAATTACAAAATTAAAAATTCATACTTAACAAAGGTTATTGACCTAATTTTTATTTGTCGCTATCCAAAAAACACAAATCCAAGTTTGCTTTTGAAATTTGTCCCAATTTCGACTCGACTCCAAAACAACAGACAAGCCAAAACTCGAATTGAAAAGTTTTTACCCATTTACGGATCTTTGAAAAAAAATAATGACTTTTACACCAAAAAAATTATAATTAAAATTAATTAAAAATTACCGGGTAAAGATGTCACTGCCCGAAATTTGGCTAAAAGCAATTTAAACAAAATAGCTTCCCGCACAAAACCATTTCTCCATCCGCTTCACTCGCCAGTCTACTCTTCCGTATTGAGAAAACCTAGAAACACAGATACCAAGTACTCCTATAACCTTCAAATCCACGATCAATTCCACCATATACCACCCTCCGGTACCCGATCTCCTCGATAATCGCGCCGAAATGAACTGCAACAGCGAGACAGAAGAAGAAACCATCGCCGTCCAGAAAAAGCGGTCTCGTCGCGTGAGCTTCGCGGAGAACACCTCGATCCACATCTTCGACCGGGATGACGAATACGAGACGCCTCCGGAAGCAAAACCTAGCTCTCCTGCCGTCAATGAGACAGAATTAGGGCGTTTCAGAGACAGCCTAGGGTTTGGTCTGAACTCGGCTGAAGCCAACGTATCGAAGGAATTTCTGCAGAATGAGGATGAGGAGGATGAAGAAGATGATGATATGGATGCCAGAGGTCCGTTTTTGCGGCCTATGGAGTCTCCTTCTTCCGGAAGTGGCTTCGGTTCGGCTACCTACAATGATGGCAAGTTTGGGTAGATAAAAGTCGCTTGATTTAGTAAATTGTTACCTGGATATACTTTCAGATATACATTTTGAGTTTTTGTAAATTCCTGAAATCCTAAAATTTAAAATAATGTAGTTCGTTTAAGTTAGCCAATTCAGTCGTAGAAAACTAGTTACAAATTACTACAAATCACAAATATATATATATATATATATATATATATATATATATATTCCAGATCATAAAAGAATCATATTGAGAATGAATTTTAGGAAGTCAAAATGAAACTCATTTTTTGGAAGAGAGGGAGGATTAAATCTAGGTAAGTAAATTATGCTGTAAAGTACATGCCATAAATTTGTAAACCTGCATTCAAAGTGATTTGATACAAGCTCCTGGGATGATAGTCGGGGACATTGTATATTATAGTATTCTATCTGCTAACGTTTCAGATCCTAATTTAGCTTGAGAAAGGGTCTCTTACTTGGTCATCTCATAGTTTGGGAAATAAAGAAGGCTAGAATAGGTAAATTCATTCTGCTCATGGGTTAATAATAGTTAAAACATTTCCCACCCACATATATTCCATTATTCTGTATATAATAATAATTCCAGTAAGTCGGCAACTCATATTACTAAATTATGACACATGCCACGACAGTGTTGCATTTTCGTTTGGGTTTAACTTTGTTAAGTCGTTGTCTGAAGAATGAGTGTCTGCTGAAATACTATCATAAGTGGTTAATGATCCTTCTGTCTCATGGTGATCTATTTTGTCTTCGTGTAAGTGCCTAACTGAATTCTTTTAGTAACTTTTAAATATTTCCTTTTGTTTAATTTCTTCTAGCAGAAGATCATTTTTTTGGTCCTGTATCTTCAAGTTTCATTAGACCTGGACGGTTGTCGGACTCTGCACCTTCTGATGACAATCATGAGGTTACTATGGATTCAACAGCATTTTCAATGAATTTCCATAGCCTTGCCAAGTCAGACTCGGGAGGGGACTTACTGACGTCAACAGGGGTTCACCTTTCCTTTGAAGAGAAAACACCAACCCAGGATACTGTCCCCACTAATCAAGGTAATTCTATGGTTTTGACTGCAGCTAAGAGGCCAATTTCTTTATCTTCAATGCCAATTGCGAAAGTAAGAACCGGTGATGATTCAAATGATATGAGTCTTGTTGGAGAAACTTCTCATCGGTATGATTATGGAAGACTCTCCCCCGGATTGAATGCACTCTTGGCCCAGACCAGCAAGGATTCACATGCAACCGATAACATGGATATAGGTGGTGATGGAGATAAAGAAACAGTGGGGAATGATACTCATGATGGTCCCACTGAGACAGTTTCTATTGTTCATGATAAATTAGGCCTGGCTAACAATTCCAACAGCTCTCTTGTTACTCAGAGCAATGGTGATTTTTCATTTATTGCAACCAGTACTCCAGCTTCTGAAGTGCCATCGCCTGTACAATCAGCTAGAGTAAGTCTCTTTTCCTTAGACTTGAATTTATTTTTACCACACACCTACTTTTCAGTTATTGAGGGTTTCAAATGTGTGGAGCAACATGGCGTGGCATGTTATATCAATCATGCAGCGACACTTGGGTTGCTTATTTGGTTCAAGTTTGGCAATTTGTGCTCGATCTTTATTCATCTGCTTCTTCTTTGTCGTCTTTGTTGTTGGTTTTATGTCCTGAAATTCAACCCATGGATTTTATTTGGAGATCATTCCTGCATTCTGATGGACTTTGCGTTTTTTGTCATTGAACTAAATGACTTTAGGATTTGACTAGTGTTTCTAATGAGTTCTGTATCAAATTAGACTAGAAACATTATGCTATATTTAGCCATATTGATCAGGAAAATATTTATATGCAATCTTATAGATCGCAGAATTGATTGGCAGCATCATTTTAATTGTTAGTTACAATGGTCCCTTAGTTTCTTAAATATTTTCTTTCTGAATAACTTCAGCAATAAATTTTTTGGTTGGAAATTTTGATGAATACAAATTAGTGTGTTCATTTTTATCCAATGGATCAAATGAGAGTTAACAGCAAGTATGGTTAAACCCTATATTCGGATTTTCTCCTAAAATGTAATATTTCTGTGATATTCATAAACGGTTAGAGTGTAGTGAAGATTTTCATCTTGGAGACTTGGACTTTAGGGAATTTAAGTAATTTCATACTTTTGTTGGTGCCCCTTATTTCAATATTTACTAATTACGTTGATTCAAGAAATCTGGTATTTGGCTATATGATAGACATAGGTGATGGACTTGCTTTTACAGCATGAATTGACGATATGTGAGCAAATTTGTGTGAATCGGGGAATTGGCAAGGTCAAATTCAGGAAGTTTCTTAGTCGAATTTGTAGAATCCCTTAAATATTAAAAATTGGACTCCAATCATATAAGCCTGTTTTCTACTGCCAAGGTTTGTTCTTACACCCTTCAACTATTTAAGTGATAGCTACACCATTAGACCAATCTTACCTTGCATTATTGGTTTTAACTATTTTATTTTGATAGCCTAAACTTGAAAGAGCTTAGGATAAAGGTTTTTTGGAAAAAAAAAAAAACTTCTGGAGTGATCTGGAGAAGCCCAAAACTGTTTTACTTCAAAATATAAAATTATATATTAATCACTAATGTCATGCTCTGTCGCACTCACTCTCAACTTTAGTTATTTTCCAAAATTTCTACTTTCAAGCACTTGCTCTAGCTCCATGTGTTACCAGATTTTACGGAGCAAAGGAATTTACTGTGTCAGAGGGGGTTGGGCAGCTCATAGTAACGCGGCAGTTTTCTTTTAGATCTTATTGACAACATTTGTGTGGCAGTGGAACTTCAAACTTTCCATGGCGTAATATTCGGATAGTGGGGGTCCCGCATAAGGTGCCATTCTTTACTTGTACGGCAACACATGAGAAGATCCTGACACCGGAGTCTTTGTGATAAAGGAGAAATTTTGTTAATAGTTGTTATATGTGTTGGCAGGATTGGGAGTGGGCGGATCATTTGATGTTACATTGTGACTTTGTCCATCAACTATGTACTATTATGTTTTCCTTGTGGGGTTTATCATGGGTTTTGCTGGTGTCAGTAATTGGTTCTTGGATGCTTGGAGGGAAGATTTCCAAAGCGAAGGATACTTTGAGAACAAGTGCGAACAATATTACAACCAAAGGATTTATTTCGAGTCTTTCGTTATTGCTTTTATTTATTTTTTTGTCGCATTTTAGTCTTGGGACATGATTTTATTGCACTGCGATGGTGGTTTGAGGGTTATTTAAGCTTTGGATGTACATGGGCGGCACCCCCTTGATAGACCTAACTTGATTTGATACCCAGTCCTGGAAATCTTTGTTCAACCTCTTCGCTACTGGGTAGAAGATGCTTTTTCTTTGCATTTATTATGATTCTTTCTTCATGAGTGTCGTAGGAATACTCCAAATGCAAGGGAAATGGTGAATGAATCTCATTCCCTAGCAAGTGAAGTACTTATGGCCAAAAGTAAACTATATTCTACTAAAAGAAGTCAAGTGAACTGCTTTTATTTATTTATTTATTATGTTAGTAATTTAGCATATGCCCACAGAAGTTTCTTTCAGCAGATCTGATACATTATAGGAAAGCATTTAAAAGGCGTCTGTCCTAACTGATAGAAATAGGAACTTTCGTTATGATTTTCTTTTGGGTATGCTGTTTCCTACTTCTAGTTATTCCTCTGTGGCACATGAAGGAGTGAAGGACTTGTGCAGGTTGCATGGAATTTGAAAATGGAATCAATTGTGATTTTCTTAAGAAAATAGATGAATCAGTTGTTGTTTGAACCTATTAATTGAGACGAGGTCAAATACTCGAAGTAAGAGTCTCCTTGTTAATTGGAAATCTCCCAAAATGATCTAAGCTCTGAATCTAAGTAGTGAAGAGACAACCAAATTCAGTGCACCCTTTGATGTAAAATAGCATTTCCTTTCAGACCAAAACGATGTGTGTGTGTGTGTGTGTGTGTGTGTGAACAGAGAGAGATGAGTTGGAAAGAAGTCGAAATTTGCTGTAAAAAATATGAAATTCGCAATGGTAGACTCTTGAAATAATTCTGTGGTTGTGCAAACCAAAATGGATTTCAATCATTTTGCCTACTGGCTATGATAAAAGAAATCATATTATGAATTCTCAAATTAAAATATGAAATTACGCTTATTCTATTACTATGCAAGATGCTGGGCCCATTGTGTCCCTTTTCTTGTCAGCTTGTGCTGTCATTTACTGTTTCTATTCAATTTGTAGCTTTTGCAGGTTGGCTCCAGGGAAGACTCTATCAGAGATGATCTTGAAAGGAGACCCAGTTTTGATTTCTATTCTGTTGGCGGTGGGACTATATCAAATCTGGATAACCAAGGTCATAAAGTCGGTGGATTTACACTGCAGGAGTGGAAATCTCCAGGGATCCTTACTCCAACCCATAAACAAGCAAGTTTGTTTATAAGAAATGAAAACACAATACATAGCACAAGTGCATCCATCCAAAAAAGCATTTCTAAACTGAAAATGCTTGAGGCTTCTCCCTTTTCTTCTAGTCTCAGTGCTAAAATTGACAGTTCAAATATCAGATCATTACATTTTCTTCCTAGAACTCCTTTAGATACTGTGTTGGAGAAAAACCGGAAAAGCACCCATATCAAACATGCGGCGACACCTCATAAGTTGGCTTCCTCTGTTGAAAAAATATTAGAAATGAAGTCACCCTCTTCGCCAGACTATGCAGGCCGAGATTTAGGGCAGCATGTTCAGTTTAACGAATCTATAAACTTTGGTTCAGGCCAAGATGCAGGCCCAAGAGGAAATGTTGTCAATACTGATATCGACCATCTGAAAGGCTTAACTGAAGATGGAAACATGGAGGATGGAGAAATTAATCTTCTTGGTTGTGGGGTAAATCTTGGAACAATAAGAAATTCACCAACCCCTCTGAGAGCTAGAGATTCCCACAGCTTTCAATCTACAACTCCTGATAGGAACTCTCGAAATGATGGAGAGCAGGCCAGCTTTAGAAATAACCTTGCTGCGGGACGTGGTAGAGCTGCTTCTCCAATTGCATACAAGGGCACTGATGACCTGTCTATTAGGAAGGTCTGTGGTTTCATTTTTCTACAAAATTGTTAAACTGCATAATATGAGGTCAAGCATTCTTAATTTTGTGCAGGAATATCTAATTGGTGGGGCCTACCAGGCTCTGGCTCGTGTAGAACATTGCTGAATGAATTTCTATGACGCCTCTTGTAGATGATAATAGTAGTATTTTTGCTTTCATTGTAATACTTGCATTATCTGTCATCCTTCAGAATCTGGTAGAGTGGTTCGCTCAAAGTCCCTTGAGAAAAGAACAACAACACAATATCCATTCCCTTGCTATGGAAGGTGCACTATCTCCCAAGTCTAGTCAATTGACTGACAGAGTTGAGAACTCTCCTACACGCAAAAGAAGTAATGATGAAATAATACCCCATGATGAAATTGCAAGAATCCAGAGGAGTCCAAAACTTAGTAGACTTGGGCTTCAGGATCCAGATGTTTCAGAAACCATAAACGAGAATGACAGTGGAGCATCCACAAGTGACCATGAATTAATGCAGTGGCCTGATGTATGTACACTTTGCTTCCATGATAATTGCATATTACAATTCACCTCGACCCCCACTCCCACCCCCACCCTCACCCTCTCCCTTCCCTTTTCTTCCTGAGTTCAGCTTGATTTTTCCTTGCAGATTTATTCAAATATTTCAGGAGATGTGAAGAATTTGCTTTCTCCATCAGCTGATAAACTTAATTTACAGGCGGTATATCTTTATTCTTCTTCTAATAACCTAAATATGATTAAGATAGATTTTCATATTAGAATTTTCCAAAATATTTAGCGCGGGAGCTGTAAATGTCTCTCACTTTTGTATATCACAATGTATTAGAATTTTTTTATTTTTATTATTTTCATTGCAAATCTTTATGCATCGTAGATTGATGTGCTGGAAGATATTTTAGTTCGCCTGCTGAGGAAACAAACATATGAGATCCTTTCCACTGAAATGCATTCTCAGGTGTGCAAGCTCAGAAGGTTTATGATTTATTTGGAAACAAAACACGGATATCCTAAATGCAGAATGCATATGCCTCTTGAGACCTAAGCCTTTGCTAGTTATTTATCTCCTGAAATTGAGTTTGCATTATTTTCTGCAGAAAGCAGTTGACCCTTTGAGTAATCTTCAGCGCAAAAGGTAAAAACTTCTGTCTCTTTGCTATGGATATATATAATTTCTATTTTTTAATAATTATAAATTCAATGTACATAAATTCTTTTACATCTCCGCAAAATCTGGTAGCACATGTTGACATATATGAGTAACTGCTGGCGCAGAGTACTTGAAACGAAATTGCTCTTACATAAGCTTGTGAATGAACAAGCCAAATTGCAGCTAATGCTTGTGAAGCGGGAGAGATTGCTGGTACCGCTACTGTTATTTATTTATTATTATTTTTTTTTTTTTTGGCTACGTTAGGTGTCTGCTTTGTCTGTCAAATAACCAGTTTTTCTTTCGCATGCAGAAAAAGGTTCAAGTATTGAGGTCCGGAATACAAGAGTCTCAAATATTGAAGTCAAATCATCTACTACAAGGCCCACAAAGATCTTTACATATCCAAGCTGAAGACAGTCATCCTCGACTAGAAGAGGACATGCAGGTAAATCATTAATGGATATCAGCCTTAAGATATGGTTTTGTGTGTGTGTATATATTGGTATATAATACCTGGTTGTGTGTTTTATACCAGTTAAAGCCCTGCTATAGACTTGTAGCCCAATTATAAATATAGCTAATGATTTTATGTCCTCCATCCCAAAAAAATGACTTTTTGAATGTGGTATATAAGCTACAATTAAACCTGCTTTTATTAGATCCATCCCATTTGGTCTCCCTTGCTTTCTGGGAATACAAAGCAAGGCAGAACAAGTAGGGGGTTGCTTCATCAATGCTAAATAAGACTATCTAATATTAGACGGGAGGGACACACATTACACCTGTTTAGTGATTATAAATTATTTTCCAATTTTGAAAGATCCACTTTTATCTCAAATGTGTTTGTAAGTTATTGATCCACTGTTTCACTTCTATCATATAATGTGGTACTCTTCAATTGATAACATAGGAGCATCAGGTACTCATTTAGATAATACTCCTTCCATTTCAAAATATAAGAGCATTATTGACTTTTGAATGTTGATTTTGAACATTTTTAAATTTAAAATTATATGAATTTGTTTGATTATAATCAATACAATTATGAAAATCTTGAACTGTTTGAAAAATGCTATTAGTGGTGGAAAAACAATTTTTACAAAACTCAAATGGATTCTTGTTAATTTGAATTTAAAAATGTTCAAAATCAACATTCAAAAGTCAATTATGCTCTTATATTTTGGAATGAAGGTAGTATAACATTTAGCAAAATGGTATCGGTGTACTTCATTTCTGATCAAAGGTTTTTTCTTTTCTTTCATGCGTATGTGGTTGTATCTAACGAGATTTTTAGGCAATGCATTATTTTATTTAAACGTGAGATGCTTATGATTTTTACAGCACCAGGAAGCCCATGAAAAAGTTACCCTCCTGGGGAAGGCTTTGGAAGATTCTAAGACAAGAATTACAAACTTGACCAAATCTTTTCATATGTATTGTAAGTTGAAAGGAGAACCTGGTTGTGCTGACACAGTTGTGTTGGTTAATAACCACTTGACTCGGAGGAAGTGTTGTCGGTTTTTACGCTTGGATTTGCAGGTCACTGCTATTACTATGTTTAGAGTTAGTCATATACAATTAAATTTTTTGTGTCACTGAGAAACATCCTTTTTGTCATTTTTACCAGTTGTGGGATGTTGACAATCTGGAGAGTAGGAATAGGCAGCACAATGTTGTTATTAACTACCTTGGCTTCATCACGCAGAAGTAGTTTTGCAAGAGTTCCTTTTGGTTTATGTCCTACTCTCTTCGTTTCAAAATATAAGAATGTTATTGACTTTTGAAAAGTTGACATGTTAAATTTTTACAATTAAAATTACATGAATTTATTTTATTATAGTTGATACAATTGTGAAAATATTGAATTACTTGAAAAATAATATTAATTGCAAACGATAATTTTTTTTCACAACTCAAATTGATTCATCATGTTAATTTGAATTTGAAAGTGCAATAAGTCAACTTTTCAAATGTCAATAATGCTCTTATGTTTTCGAGCAGAAGCAGTACTTGTTAAGTTACCGGCTTGCTTTTATCTGCACACTTTACTCTTACAGATGCCCTTGTGGTGATACTTACAGGTTAAAGCTAACTTCTACTCCAGTCTCAATTATTTCCATTTCTAATGAATTGAACAATATAAACATCATCAAGGTATTGCCGTCATTTTGATACTGAAGTTGTTTCACGTGTATGTTATCTTTACTAGTGCTTGATGTATACTTTTTCACTCAGTAGAATTTACCAGAAATGGAAGCTAGCACTGCATTTGCATTTATATTTAATGCTGAGGCCACAAGGAAGTATGTTGGTCCTAGAAGTTTGGCAGAGGAAACACAAGTAAGTTTACGGATTTATTTGTCTTCTTAATCTTTACAATAATGCCCCTTGGTCCCCAAATAAAATAGAAGTTAAGAAAGTACCTGCCCGCAATTTCCTTAACTGCTTAATTATGCCGCAGCCTTGGGGGTTGGGGGATATTCATTGCCCAAATCTTTAGTTTTGTTTTTGTTTTGTTTTTTTGTTTATTTTCCTCCTATGGTTAAATATAAGACAGCTTACGAGCAAATTGGTTCTGAGTTTTATTGTTTTAACAATGCTTTGAGACCAGAGTTGAACTCATTTGATACTTGCAACTAGTTATTATCAGTTACCGACATATTATTGGATGAATTACATTTACATCCTTTCTTGGGTAGCCTATTTTACTTTGTTCTATGTAGAGTCGATAGCTAAACCTGCCTGTATTATCACTGTGTGGATTTTCTGTCAGAACAAGTTTCATAATTGATTCAAGGATGAGTTTTGGGTTTCAGCATGTTAAAACTCCAATATTTCAAACTAAAATTGTAGCAATGGAAATGAAATTTGCATTACACTATATGAGGAAAGGTTTTTAACCTAGCATCAAAAAGTTTATAGTTGAAATTTTAAACTTCCCAGTTATGAACATATTTACTTGCAAAAACCATTTTTGGACGCAATTCTCATTTTTGCTATTTCTTTATGCAGATAATCAGTTCACTTCTTGGTAATTTGTTAGATGTGGTTGAGGAGGTACAATCGGCTCAGTTAGAACTTCGAAATCTTGTTCAGAGTACTTTTCACTCTGAATCAGGTAATATTTATCCTCCTACAGTTGGAAGTTTTTCAGCACATAAGTTGAGTCAGATTTGACTAATGAGATAATGATGCCTTACCATTTAGATCCATGCCATGAAAGTTGTTTCCTATTTGACAGATTTATGTATATTCTTACTTATAACTAAAAGATATATACTACCTTTGTTCTAAAATACTAAAATATAAGAGCATCTCCTACTTTTAAAAATTCATTTTGGAACATTTTCAAATTCAAAGTTGATATGAATTCTTTGAATTAGAATCTACAACTGTGAAAATTTAAACTATTTGAAAGAGTAATATACAAATTTATTTTGTTTTCAAAATTCACGTGGATCCATATCAACTTTGAATTTGAAAATGCCTCAGATTGACTTTACAGAAAGTCAAATATGATCTTCTATTTTCAAACGGAGGGAGTGTATATTATTTCTTTTTGGATTTAATGTCCTGAAGAAGGAAGTTTATTATTACAAAACGTTCACAATGTTATCATCAAATACCACCACCACTAGGGAATTGGACAATATTCCCTGTGTGGCACAACTTATTTAATCAACTTATAGCTTATTTTCAAAAATAAATTATCGTAAAAGTCTTTGTTTTAGCTGATTTTAAGAAAATAATAGGTTGAGTTCAACAATATTTTCAGTCTACTTAAAAAAGCTAGTCAATAGGTGTTGTTTTTACAACTTATAGCTTATTTAACAAATAAGCTTTAAGCTGTTTTGAAATAAGGTGACAAACAGGGCCAATGTAAATGGAGTTTCGTACTTTTCTTTTTGTACCTTCTTTTAAAGTTGGTATTATATTTATTTATTTATTGGTATTAAAAGCACTTTAGTTGTTTGACTGTATGTATTTATGAAGATTTTTGATAGGTAAGTTTGGTCCAAGTATGTAAGGCCTCTTTTATATCAAAGCAATACATTTGTAATATAGCTTTCACTATCGATTGCAGCCGAGCAGCTTGATCTGCAGCTTTGTTTCATTGATTTTAAGAGCGGCAGAAAAGCAATGCTGACTTTTGACTTGTCCTGTTTGAAAAGGTATGGTCCTCTAGAATTTGGGTTTTTCATTTTTGCCTTGTTCTGTTCTGTCTTTTCTTTTGATTTGTGTTATTAGTCTCCTATTGTTTACTGCAGTGGATCTCACACAACATAGATAGATAGATGATCACTTGTACTCCTTTCATTACACAAAAGGAGTTTCACTTTGAAGATTTGAAGAATTTGTGACATCTTCAAATTTGTTAAGACTATGAGTTGGGCCCAATCTAGCATATAAAGGCATTAGGCTCTCTCTAGCTCAAAACAAATTGTCAGTGAGGAGAGTTGGGCCTAGTCAATAGATACTAGATATGCTTTTGTAAGGTATTCGATGTGGGACAAGATAAATTCGAAATTTATATAAATTCATTTAATCAATTAATACAATTGCGAATATTGTAAACTATTTAAAAAATATTAGAGTACTAATTACAAAATTTTTAGTCTCCAAAGTTCTAGTGAATTCATATCAATTGTTAATAGTAGAATTTTGTGAATCGACTTCAAATTGTCAGAATGTGTATTATTTTGGGGGGAATGGAGGTAGTATCATACACTGCGAAATTACTTAATCGTATCGAGTTGCTTTGTGTTGTCACCATTGTACTCTATGTAATCCCACATATTGTGTCAAAGTCTTTGGCTTTTAGAGACTTTAACTAAGAATTTAATTTCTTATGACCCAGTGTCCACAATAATGCATTACTGGTGAGCCTATAAAAAAACATAGACCCAGAAAAAGCCTGAACCTTACAAAAGAAATTACTTCTAATTAATATTTGCTAAAGAAAAAGATGTGGAGCATATAAGAAAAGCCAATAAAGAAGGCACACCAGAACAATGCAAGACCATATTTTTCTTTTCAGGAGGGTGATGATTACTACTAGTACCACTGCCTTGTCACATTATATTCAAATTTTTTATAAAAAAAAAAAAAAAAATATATATATATATATATATAGAGAGAGAGAGAGAGAGAGAGAGAGAGAGATAGAGAGAGAGGACGCTAGTGCAGAGCATACAATGGCTTCAAGTCCTTAGAGAGAGAGAGAGAGAGAGAGAGAGAGAGGATGTTGGTGGAGAGCATACAATGGCTTCAAGGCCTTAAAGAGCCAACAATTCCAGAGGACAGAAAATGATTATTAGCCGCAAACTTCTCCCGGGCAATCGCAGAGACAATTTCACGGTTGCTGCATAAGTGTCTTGCGGTTACCGCACAAAAAATATGTGGCTTCTGCAGAGACAATTTTGCAGCAACAAAAGTTTATGCGGCAGCCAGGGACCTGCTTGTGACTCTGTTGCAATGTCAGGGCAACTAAGCTGTAGGATTTTGACAGATTGAGGGCCACAATTGATTGGCTTCCTAGGGGTCTGAAACCAATGTATGCTCTGGACCAGACACCATCTATCTATATGTAAATGTATACATGTCCTTGCACATCAAACCGTCGCATATGACTGTTTTCCTGGTTTTCAAACAGTGGGGTATATCCTTTGGATATCCTTCCCTCTCAGATGGCAGCTCCAGCAGATGAAAACTTCTCGTCTCAACAACTAATAGCTGAAGTTATAGGTGGTCTTCAGAGCCTCAAAGCTGGATATTTAAGGATTATACGAGCATGTAGATGCATTTCCCAGATCGTTGAAGCGTCAAGCAGATAAAAGGATCGGCCTCATAAAGGTGAGTTTTGTCAAACAAAAGTCACATACAGGGACTAGAACAGCTGACACTTATTGTTTGTCATCCTCAAATTTTCTCAAAAACTGTAAAATGTTTGATTTAGATGGATCCAGAGTGTACTTTTAGCCATCCTGACATTGCTAAGTATGACTTTGATTACCTAGGAGAAAAATTGGTCATTATTTTTGTATTCCTAAGTTTCGGCACTCTTGTACGCAAGTAGTAGTTTTCATATGCAAAGTCCTCAAAACTAGGTACATAACTTTGGTGTAGACTATGCAATCGCTGACTATATACAAGATTTAAGCTTGCTTGTCCACTTGCTGCAGCATGGTGAACTTGACCAGTGTTGTGAGTTGAAAATTATGGTCTGTAATATCTTGAAATAGAAGTAAATCTTATTTGTGTTTGAAGAGAAAAGGAACATTTAGTTAAATAATATATGTTCCATCTTTTTGTGAAATACGGAGTATCTTGATATTATGTTGGTTTCAGAAAATGGGAAAGCTCTCTCGTATTGGTGTTTGTACTTCTTGTATTCATAGTATAATTTTAATAGATAGTGATATTTTCCCATTTAAAATTTATATTTTCAAGGTCTGTCTTGCATGAGTAAAAAAGGGCTCAAGTTCATGTCAAATGGACTTTGCGGAAATATTAATTTTTACTTATTTGTATAACCTTTTTTAATTTTAATTCTACCTTCCCTTTTGGGAGAAGAGAAAAAATAGATGTCGTAATAAATATTATTGAGCTCATGTATAGTGCTTATTTGATAATCAGTTTATACAATTTTTAGATATTAATTATAAAATTTTAATATGAAAGTTTTTGCTTGTGTTAAATTTAGGCCATAAACTTAATTCTTATAAGTGTTACCTAGCAAATCCATAGCAGAAAGCGCGTCAAAAGGAGGTACTAGCTTGGGTTCCCCGGGAGAAAAATTTACTTTTACGAATATTATTTAAAACTATAAAGAGGGTTTATTTTTTCTAATTTTTTTGTAACGGTGAATTAATTGTTAAGATGTGTATGCAATAGTTGTATTGCATTTAATTTTATTAGTGGTAAAAAATAATTTATATACACAATCAGTTGTTGAATCAAATTGGAATAGTATCTGAGACAACAAATTTGGACTGGTAGTTTTTTACCTTTCTCCAATTTTTCTTTTACACTATGTCTGTGAGTTTAAGATGTGACGGAAAATAAAAGAAATGATAGAAAAGTTAACATTTATATTGTTTACGAGTTTTTAGATGATAGAAAACAAAAAAAAAAGTAATAGAAAAAGTGGGCACTTTTTTTATTTTTTTGGGTCAAACTTTTCTTGTCAAAAATGAAAAAAAAAAATTGGCAAGAAAAGAAAAGCAAAGAAACAAACATAACACTCTGTTTGTAAGTTTTAACATAAAAGAAAAGAGAAAAAAAATTAAACCAAAAAAAGAATAGAAAGTATATCAATTTTCTTTTGTTGCATTTACAAATTTGTAACAAAAAACTTGATTTGTGGGATTCTCTCTTTTGAAGCATTTTAGTATATTCTAATTCAATTACAAAATTTGTATGCTTATTGATGGATTACATAAATTTGTTTGCTCTTCTGAGTTATGTAAAAGAGACCA
>JAUMHB010057026.1:0-15336 GCA_032359685.1 Pittosporum tobira
TTGTAAGACATGAATTTAATAATAAATTGGCAACCCAAGTCGGGGTGTGGATGCCCAGATTTGGGGGTGTCACATACACTACTTCTACCAAACAAGTTAACTTTGAGATAAAAGAAAACTGAATCTGTTGTTTTTATTATAAAAAAAATATTAAAAATAGCAACTCACACGTCATTTGCATTTTCTACCATTTCAAACTAGCGTTTAACTATTTTTCAATCTTGGTGCACAACTATAAATGGGTTAACCGAAATTAAGACAACAAAATGTGAGGATCATGGATGAATACCACAACAAAGACCGACGATGATATACAAGGCCCATTCGCCCAAAAAAAAAAAAAAAACAAAGAGTCAGAAATGGGTTCCACGTTTTGATCGATCAAGATTGGGTTATGCAGCGGCAATGTGGCATGATCATGATGTGATGGATCTCAGCTCAATGGTTTGATCTGAATCCACGTTTTACTTTCTTTTATCATATATGTGTAATTTATTTGCATCATATATTTTTATTTGTGTCAAATAATGCTTTAGTGTTATTATTTTTGTGTCATTTTGTACTGTTCAAACAAAATTTTGTTAAATTTTTTAGCGTTATCTGATAAGTGCTTTGCACATGTGTTTTACTAAGGGTAAAACATTAATAACCACTTAAAAAACACATGTCATACGGCGTTAAGAAATTAGACGAATTTTTGTTCGGAGGATTTGATTTGACACAAAAATAATAACTAATAAATGCAATATCGCATAAATACAAATATAAAGTACAATTTAAAATATTAAATATACTTAAGAAACTCAAAATGAATTTTACTATTTTGATTTTCCATGTTCTTATCGTTGATCTTATTTTTTGCATTTTAGGAGTACATGATGTTTGTTACCGTTTGATTTCACAAATAGTGGGTTAGCTTAACTTAATGGCCCAACTTCCAGCGAGGACCGGTTCGGGTCAATCTCAGTTGAAGAAATCCACTTTAAATGGTTAAAATGAAGCAAGATTTTAAGTAAATAATCGAATTGTACGTTCGGCAATAATTCGGTTCATGCGCTACTCAAAATGGTAACAACATAAATAAAAGTTCGATAATTAAAATTCAATTGATTATTGTTTATATTTATAATATAATACTCTCTTCATCTATAATTTATAAGTAAAATTAAATTAAGAGAAATCAAATTAGAGTGCAAGTGCATCATAAAAAAGGACAAACAAAAATTAAATTGGTGACTTTGTAAAACAAAAACTCTTATATCATATGAAATTCATGAACTTACCAATAATTTAAATTATTAAAAAAATAATCAAAATATATATTTATTATTATAATAGCATTAAAAAATTTACGAGTTAGATTTGAACAACATAATATTTCACCGGTTGACGAAGAGAGAATGGGAGTTGATCCTCCTATAATTAGTAACCCCGATTAGTTTTTACTTTCAGTCCAATTTTAAATGACGCTAAAGCAATTGTCATTCTGAAATTTATCAATTTTTTTTTTCTTTTCTGAATTGATGACCGAATATTACTACTGGTCAAAGTTTTGGGTGTTAACTTCGTTTCCCTAAAAATACCAACCGCCTGATGGATGACGTGGAAGCCATTGATGATATTCAGGAGGATTGGACGGATTTTAGCATCATTCCAAGTAAAATCCCTAGAAACAGCAATTTTCTAAGTAGAAAAAACTATTTGATTATTGGAATTTGTTATCAAAGCAATAAATAAATCCATCTATCATCTATTTATATTATAAATAGGGAACACTCTTGAAAAATATTTTTGATAATATCATAAGATTGGAGCCGGATGCTTGTACAAAAATTAAAAAAACACTAAATTTAAATTATAATTAGTTTAAATTTAAACATGTATCCCTTATTCCTATTTTTCTGGTTAACATTTTAAAATATAGAAAAAAAAATTCTCACACTTGATGTGTCAAGTGAACTAGTGTTAAGAAGGCTGAACCGCAAAATGAGACACAGTTCTTGTAATTTGGTTTTGATGCTCAAAAATGTAAAACCCAAGCAAATGAAAAATGGTTGGCAAGAATTGAAAAAAAGAAAAAGGAAAGAGAAGCTCAAGTAGAGCTTTTGAGCTGCTGCAGGATTTTTCTGCAAGCAGCCGTTCCTAACAGACGTCATAAACCAGCCACCCTTTCGTGACGATTAGATGAAATAATATGCTTTTATAGAGGCCTCGTCTTTCGTCCTGATGCCCGACCACAGACGAGAGCATTCTTTGGAATGGGATATTCGTCTCTCCATGAATTTGCTGGTGAATAAACTCGAAGATAAAACTGCTGGCCCAAGTATTGGCGAGCCCAGTTCTCAGACCTTATGTTCCACATCCCCACATTGTCCAGTGGCATGTAAAGTGCAGTCCATGACTTGGGATATACCTACAAACATGCATCAAACACAATAAGAGCCCCACTTTTATCGGTTGTATAAGTAAAAGACAAAATGACAATGCCACTAAACTAATTCCCTAAATATGGAAGAAAAATACCATGTCCTTAATATACAAAAGGGACTATTTCTATCAGAGGAGTATTCAAAACTTGTCCACCAATAATGTACCTGGACAGTGCAACGAGAAATTGTGTCTCTTAAGTTGTAACTAGATCTGCTTGAAGCCGACCACTGTCCTCCATCCATCCTGTTCATGCCACAATGTTCATAATTTCTTATAAATATTTATCTTCCAATAAAACTAGAACATAAATGGAATTTTATAATTGTTAAACCAAAGAAACCTACCCCACAACAAAGAAGAAATGCCCATCAATGTGACATGATTGCAAAGTGTCTTCTGAATTCTCAAACACCACCTCAGCAAACCCTCTAAAATCAGCAGCCATGACCGATGTCTGAAGGTAACCACCACCACCAGTGGGATTATCGGGAATCGTGCCAAGGCTAAAAACCCCAGGAATCTTGAAATAATCAGCAAGCTTAAGTGGCGTATCAGCAGGGATGAATGATACGCTATTCACAGCGTACCTTTGCTTACCATTGATGATTGGAGCAGAATTCGCTAGTCTTATAGTACGTGTGGTGTTAACCAACCCATAGTGATACGAGCCTTGAGGATTAGGCCTCGGTCCACTTGCTGTCATATTTTGCCTGATGGACCTAGCCTGGTTAAGGGACCAATCGATCTGAATTGTGGGTCCACCTGGGGGAGGCCCAGACACAATTCCAGCAGAGTTACTGTAATGAAGAATGGAAGTTGCTGTGAGGATTTGAGAGGTGAAACGCGTTGAGACAACGATGTAATAATCCTGCCCTGGTTGATCAGCTGTGACCAATACAGAGTAGGATTGTCCCAAATGGATGTCGAGGGAGGAGTAGGTGTTTTGGAGTGTGTGGGTCCCTTCGGCTTCAACAAGAAGCATCTTGTGTCCCTGGATTCTGAAATTGAGGGAAGTGGTGAGCCCCACATTCGATATCCTGAATCTGTAAGTCTTGCCTTGATCTACTGTGAATGTGAATCCATTTGATCCGCGACCATTAATAAGAAGTCCATCAGGGAAAGGAAGATCATGTCCACCATCTAAAATAGCTTTCAAATCCTATCAAGTTCAAGAACTTTCATCAGGATAATGGTATATACACATGATTATAATGCACATGTTCTACTAAAAGAGTTACATTTGTAATTTTTCTTTTCGTTCCATAAGAAGAGTTTCAATTTTAACACCAAAACTACACCGTCAACAAACTTTAAAAACCCATTATATTAAGGCGAGACTTGGAATTAAACATCACCGTTAAAGTTTGTAAATTTAGCAAATGAAACTTCTTTTACGAAGCAGAAGAACTAATAATCTTTACACTGGCTTTAAAAGTACCGAACAATCAGTAAAACTTACAGTGTGATTTTGCTTGAACCAATCACCAGAAAGAATGGTGAAATCTCCGGCAGGTGGAGGGAAAGGAACAGGGATTAAAGGGCGACTAGAGATTTTGATGCCACCAAAACCGCCAGCAGCCTTGTGGAAGGCAAGGGAGGGAAAGTAAAAGAAGCTACCGATTTGATCTTTGACTTGAAGGACGTAAGTGAAGTTTTGGCCCGGTGGTATGGGGCAGTTGGTGCCGTAGACTCCATCCTGCCATGAGTTTCTTCTCTGCTGTATTCCGTTCCTGCTCAATTAACACTTTATTTGGCTGTTGATTTAAAAGGTGATCTACTTGATTACTTATCACATGACAGATTCTTGTCTGTGGGGAGGTTTTGACTCCTCTGAACATAATTCCATTTCCTTTTTAATTCTTCCAAATCACTCTGCATTGATGAAAGAACTGTTTGATTTATGCAGAGACACATCTAAAGCATCGTGATTTCTTCAAATTGTTGAGAGTCCCCATGCCACAGATGTCCCGGCATAGTTTTAAAATCTTATCACTTATAGTACTTCTAGTCCGTATATCACCAATAAATCAAAAGTTACTTGGACCCAAGAATTGAATGGATCATACCTATATCTCAAATAAGGTTGTGTACTACTTAATGTCACCAACTTCGTAGAATCAAGTTTACACGTGATGAAGACTTATTAAAAAGTATCTCTTGGGCTCAGATTACTGAAAATTACACAGGTAAACGGGATACTATGGGAGATTGCACCATTGATTATAGCTGCAGATAACGAAAATTATAGCATACTTAACTATTCTTATACATTATTATGTAAGGTATCCAACGTGGATAAAAGGAAAAGGGAGTTGATAGTATGCAATATATATACAAGCCAAAGTGACTAAACCATCCTTTGTTTGTAGGGTTGGTGAATGTTAATAAGTATTTCAGGGGGAAAAAAATAAAATAAAACTAAACACAAAAGTATAAAGTAAATCACAATTGGCAAGGGGGGAAAACAAATAAAGTGGTAGCTAGGCGGGGAAGAGGACTGACCAAGAGATGAGGAAGGGTTCGTCCAAACTGTTGGTAACACTGACAATCAGGTTATTATTGGTCACGGAGTCAATCTGGGGTCCTGGAAACTGCCCATTTATCAATATTCCCTACAACATAAATAATGATTACAACTTTATTATAGTTAATCAATATCATCAAGTATTTTGAATACAGTATTCAAATAAATCAACACCAGAACTTGAAAATCATACAAATACATATATTATATACCAAGAATTCAAGAAGGCAATAGATTCGTAATGCTGCACTGCAAAGAAAGAAAGATTGGTGGAAATACCTGTTGTTTAACGCCCAGAGGATAAATATCACCATAAGTAACATTCCAGTTGAAGAATAAGTATGGGTCTTCCCCCTTTATGGACTTTACTAATAATAACACTGTAATCAGCAATAACATCTCCATTACACACCAAACCCTACTCTTTATCTCTCCAATCTACTCTCAACAATGGAGACAACTATAACAGAGAGATTGAAAAGAAAGGCTTTTTTAAGGATGATACAGAAGAGAGCAAAGGAGGAGATGAAAAGATGCTCAAATTCTTGTAGATCTGTGTGTGCGTGTGAAATGTGACCCCTTTTTTTAAAGGAGAAAACTCTGAGTCCTCATCCCCATGTGTATGGAGTATATGAGCTGTAATGAGGTCGCAACAGCTACCACCTTAAATACCACCTTCAATGTCTCTTCCGTATCTGAACACGGTGGGAGTGAGTGAATGAGTGTATTTCAATATTTATTAAATCATTAATATATTCCACGATCCTCCTTTCCCTTTCATCTGCCAGATTTATTATTTTTCTTGGATTCTGTACAAAACCCCATGGGATCACTGATGATAATTTGGAATATATTCACTAATAATATTATATTTTATTTTTTTGGAATATATGTATTGAATATTGAAGTTTAATTTTATCTTTAGCCAAATTTTACCTTTTACAGTTTATATATATTGTGGAACATGAATCCTATATATATATATATATATATATATCATCATCATCATCATCATCATCATCATCATCATCATCATCATCATATGTTTCATGCTCCGTACCTAACGACTTTCGTTGTATACACACTAAAAATGGAAAATTACTATGACATTTTCATCTCAAATTTAAATAATGTGAAAAATGTAGGCACTAACTGCTAAAATAACGGCAATGCTTTCATCCAATATAGCTTTTACTTTTTAGCTTGAGGTTTAATGTACAGCATCTAATGCACAGGGTATAAAAAGATATATTGCTGAAAACTGAAATAGTGTAGGCACCTTCCTTCTTGCATAATTAATATTATTATGTAAAATAATCCCTCCCTCCAATTTTAAGATGTATATTAAAATATTTTATTTTTAATGATATCTTATTACTGCCGCATCTGTGTTGTCATCATGTGTTGAATCTGAATCCGAGCAGACCAGACTAAAAGGGTCGTATCTCCCTAAATTGGCGATAACAAAGATTTTTCACAGTGAAAACGCGTAGACTATTTTACATAAACTTATTGCAATTGGATATTATTTTATTATATGATTATACATAGAAAAACGTTATTAAAGAATAATTTAAAATTTATTTATTAATTAAAATATGTTATAAATTTAAAAAATATTTATTAATCAAAATTTTTAAATAAATTGAAAATATTGTTATACTCAACTTATAATTTTTTTAAAATTAACAAAAATAAATAATTTAACATAATTTATTTTTAAAAATAATTTCAATAATTAATTTCAAACGGGACTATATAGATCTGGTGGACATGGACTTCTTAAATAATTAATTTAAAATTACTGTATGCTTTGAGTTTTCTATAGTCACCAAGTCGTTTATCTTGCTAAAATAATTTATTTGAACAATTACGAAAAAAACTCACAAAGCAAGTCCTTTTCCAGGGAAAAAAAAAAATGAATCCAAAAACATTAAGCATGATAGATGGCGAAGTTTACGGAATGGATGAAGTGGAGGTTCAGTAAGATTGCTGAATTCAGACTGCAGTGTTTCGATTTTGCACGTGGGAAGATAGAATCTGCCTGCCACACCAAGAACACCCCGTGATTCCAAGGTCGTCTGATTTAAGGCAGTAAGTAGCGCCAAATGGTTCGGCATCGATTTGAGATTATTTGACGAAAAATTTAATTCAAATTTAATTTAAAATATTAATGAGTAGAATATGAGCATATTTTAGAGTTCGATATATTACTTAGATCTTATCAAATCATTTTTTTGTATTGATGTTCAATAATATTCGTTCAAAAATTTTAAACAACTCATGATCGATTTGTATTTGATCTTGATTCAATAGTTAAATGATATATACACAAAATTTATTTTAAGTTCATTAAATTATACGAGTAGAATCTAAATATGTTAACACTTAACTCGACTCGACTTGTTTTAAGATAATAAATAAAATCAAGTAGTTTAAAGCTTAATTCAAAATATTAATAAATAGAATATAAATATATTTTCAAGTTTAATTAATTACTCGGATCTTATATAATTATTTTTACTATAGATATTTTATATTATTCGCTCAAAAACTTTAAATTATCAGACTCAATTTATATTTTTGTTATCTTTTTTCTATAGACATTCGATATTATTTGTTCGAAAACTTCAAACTATCATACTTGATTTGTATTTGTACTTGATTTGGTAGTTAAATGAAATATATACAAACTTCATTTCAATTTTGATAATTTATATGAATAAAATATAAACAAATCAATATCTGACTCGATTCGACTCACTTACATCCTAATATGATTTGAAAGTTAAATCTCACCCGGAGGGGGAAACGATTCAAAATTCTCCTTAATATGATTAAATATTACTAGTTAAACTACACAAATATTTTTTTCGTTCTAAAAATAATATCACAACCATCAAAAGTCTACAAATTAAAAAAATTCTTATATAAATAAGTCTTATATAAATATAAACAACATAATTTTATTAATATGCGTGTTGTAACATTATTTTTAAAACAACTTTTTTTTGGACTCATGGCTTAATTCTTGTGATAGAGAGATTATGTTTTCCCAATACTCCAAAACTGAAATTTGATAGAAAATATCTTAACTAAAACGATCAATTCACTATCTAGATACATCTATGCATGACAAATGGAGGGTTAAAGACGAATTTGAATGAACATAAATAAATTTGTATCCATTTGAATTGAATTAAAATGTATTAAATTTTACATAGTTAATAAATAAATAGATATATATGGATAATAATTGATATAGATAACTTATATCAACTTTAAATTTCACATCATTTTTTTGTACGTTTATCAAAAATACATTAAAATAACACATATTGAGAAGTTCTCAACATCACAGATTTAATGGTGTAAAAATTTTATAATTCCGATAACATTTGAGTCTTAAAAATATAGAAAGAAAGAGAAAAATAAAAGAAAAATAAAATAGTCTATATAAAAACACGTGATAACTTGTTGCATGATAAACCTGATAAATACTCATTTTGCTAAATTAGTATTCTTATAAATTAATGATTACGCAAATTATTTATAAATTACACATATAGATATCGTTAGTATATGTTAATTAATTCAACCACTAATTTATAAAACCATTTAGCTCAATCCATATATAAACCTCTTTCAATAATTTCAATCTATATCCATTTAACATTGGATAGATTTGAACATCCATTAGATTGTCATTCATTTTATCAGGTCATACATCATTCTATTATACAGAAAATAAAGGAAATTTAATTATTGTACGTGTGTGGGAATTTAAGTGGTATTTCATAAGCCTATGGGTGGCTAATTGTTAGAGTTAGTTATAAATATATAAACACACACACACACAATCACATGGAACAAACATGTAACTAGTCTATTTGATATGATAATAACTAGTTGAACAGTTCACGTGTAATAATGTACATCTAATTGCAAGTAATTTCCATTACTTAAGGGAAACAAGAGGAAGACAATGATCTTCAAGTATGGAATCTCAAGAACAGGAGCTTCTGCAATAAATAGTCGTCCGTAACATCTATACATGAAACTCCAATAACTCGGAACAATTGGCTTCCGCGGTGAATAACTCGGCTAATAGGCAAACCTACAATCCATAAATCTATGACTAACACCCTAATCGGTAGCCCAAAAAGAAGCTCGAGGAGCCTATAGAAGAGTGTAACCACCCGACTATTCATTGTATGCTTGTGTTTTGGATTATAATAATACTGAACCCAAATCAGCAAACTTAAGGAATCCAGAAGTATCAAGAAAAATATCTTACCATTTGAAGTCATGATGAAGCACATATTCTACTTGTGACAGTGCTCAAGTGCAGATACAAGTTGATGCATGTACATTTAACATGCAGTAAGATATGCTTTCCGACGTAACCATTTTTCTTACTGCAAGTTAAATTTTAAGTGCATTATCTCTTATCTGGACTTGAGCACTATCATAAGCGAAATGTATATCGTGACATCAAAAGGGCAAATATTTTTCTTTATACTAGAAAATCCTTAAGATTGCGGATTTTGTGTTAGGTATGGTTTTTAATCCTAGCCACAAGCATTCCATGACAAATTAGGTTGTTACATTCGGGTATAGGTCTCCACAGCTTTATCTTGGGGCTAGTGTTGGCATAGATTTATGGAGGGAAGGTTGTGTATTAGCCAAGTTATTTGCTAGGAGACCAATTATGCTTGGTCGTATAGAGGTAGAGTAATTTCCAAATCTTTGATTTTAAAGTTTCATCTTAGATGTTAAGATGAATTACCTACCCACCCTCCAGCTGCATTCAAGACCGACAACAAATGCTTTATTAGTAATTTCCGAGAGATGCAGTCCTTTAAATTGCTCACTTGCTCTGAAACCAGGATCACCATTCACCAAAAGCCCTAAAGAATATATAGCCCATAAACACCTTTTCACCATCTTCAACTGACAAAATTTAATTTATCTCAGAAAGACTGTCAAGAAGATCCATCTATAGAACTGTATCCATCGGGTAGCAACCAAGCACACAAAGAAATGTTGCAAATTCCTAAAATTAAACAACAATATCAAGATATGGAGGGCTTTGGAAGAAGTCACTAAATCAATTACTTGAACAATAACAAGTGATTATTATAATATAATACTAAAGGTCCTACATTCTTTAATTTTTTGGGGTTATGTTCTTATATTGCGCTTGACAAGGTGAAAAAAGTAATAAAGCATAATTGTGAAGCATAACTGCCCATGGTCCAGATGAGAAAAACCAACCTTTAAATGTCCCAAAGCACATTGTGCACGTGATTCTGTTATTGAAGCCTCAAAATCAACATAAAAGAGATAACCAAAATACCTGCAACAATACATTAGTCAATGAATTTGGATAATTGTTCTGAAATTATACAGAAAGATCCCTTTAAAAAATATAATAGTAAATACTCACTTGCCAGTCCCAGTAATAGAGTCATCAGCCACCCTTAGTAGTTTCTTACCTTGTGGCCGACTTTCAATCTATAATTACATCGAAGGAAAATTTATATGAAAAGTAACCAAAAATTCAAAGAAAATCAGTTTATTACATAAAATTGAACAATCGGTTCAATATACCTTTGTCAAATTAATGTCTCTTAATGCAAACACTGCCAGAGCTTTAAACAATACTCCAGGGCCATCTGCTAAAGTAAATACAATGCTTGTCTGAAAAGAAAGACAACAATATTTCACTGCAAAGAACTTCAAGCAGGCATTTTAAAAAAATGAGAAAAAAAAAATTACTTACCTTAAAGGGCTTATCAGTTCTTGGAATTATAGGATCCCTTGCAAGTATCAAAAAACGAGTAATACCATCACCATCACCCTGAAAAAAAGCAATCGAAACATATAATATAAACTACTACAGTAGACAAATCATCCCTTTAGAGTGAGTGAGTGAGTGTGTGTGTGTGTGTGTGTGAGAGAGAGAGAGAGGTAGAGATAATAATACCTGTATTTTTTCTGCAAGTATGTTAAGCCCATATAGTTCAGCGGCTCGAGCACTTGAAATGACACCCGCATCTTCCAGTCCATTTGAGGCTACAAACTGGAAAGAATTTAGTATTTTGTTAGAACAATAATTCTCTCATAAACAAAGGCTGAAATAAGAGATTACAACCAAAAATCACCTGAGCAGAACCAGCTGCATCATCCACATTTTCTTTCTCAACACCTAACTTACTGAGGAATACATCACTTTGGGCAAGCGACTGTAGACAAGAACAAATATTGTCTTTCTATTCAGTCAATAAATTCCATAAATCCTTGTTAATTCTCATGTCTCGGAAATGAAAACTAAAGTCACTGGAGCCTCACATGAGGGTGACCTTGAACATGTATTAACTGCTCTGTTCTGACACCTGGTAGGGCTAGAAGGCAGAGGTTAATAGCTGTTTTAACCTCACCAACGATATGGAGCTTGTGACTAAGAAGTAAATCATAGTTTCCATGGATGCTTTCACCTAAAGAGTTCTCTATTGGAAGAACTGCTTTATCAGTGATCCACAATTCAACAGCCTATTAAATATATTTAAGAACAAGGGTAAGAGGGATAAGTATTCATAATAATTTTAGTGAAATTAAATCTACATTTTATTAAAATGAAAAATTTTGCACAATTTGGATGCCAGAACTTAAAGGTAAAAAAACCATTTTCTGGAATAGAGTATTCATGTTATCATCAAAATATTTAAGCACTTATATAACATTGTTAAAATAGCACCACACTGAACCTTGAATGCATCTTCAAACTTGTCACATGGAACAGTTTCACATTGAGGATGCGCTATTAGGGCAGCATCCTCACTGTATGCACCTGGTAACCCCTGCACCAACAATTGAAACAAAATCCAAGTGACTTGCAAGAACTTCACAAAAGCAGGAAACCTGTTCACTTTCTATAATTTGTTATTTTCTACTCCCTCCGTCCCATAATAAGTGAAACACTTTTTGACGGTTGTGTGACACGGATTTTAAGGCGCATGAAAAGTATATTAGAATAATTTATTTTTAAAATATTTAAATTATAACTAAAAATACAACATACGAATATATTAAAAAGAAAAAAATTAATAAAAAATTAATTATTTTTATAGACTTTTTATTCTACTTAAATTCCGTGCCACACAACCGTCAAAGAGTGTTTCACTTATTATGGGACGGAAGGAGTAAAAATTAGAAATAGTGTAAATTAGAAATAGTATAAATTAGAATAGTGTACAATATGATATCCGCACCTTCGAACCATCATTTGGAATAGTGGATGAATCATCTACAGACAATGGTCCTGTAATTGGATATGATGTAGAAAAGTAAGTTAGATAGGTCCAATAATGTGGAGGGGAACATATAAAGGAAACGATATTTAAGATACCATGATTACAATAAATAGGATAGTTATAATGGGATTCCTTGTTCATGAATCAATCATCATTTGGAAAAAATAAGCTCTTTCCACAGCATTAAAAGGATTTAGGTGTAACAAAAAACTTACTAATAGCTCTCCCAGCTCTCTTCACTTTGTCATTAAAAATGCGTTTCGGTGTATTTTCTCCTGATTTCTTGCCTTGGACAAGAGAAGAATTTATTTTTGACGGACTTTGACCTCCTTCCTTCGCAATGTTGCTACAAGGACTTTTAATCCCGGGAAGATTTGGCCTTGAAGAGGGCCCTACGCGTGCATCCGAATTAGACAGCTTGCAATATTGCTGTTCTTTCTCAATAGCCGTTTCTGACCTTTCATAAGACACCAACTCATCTCCGTCATGACTATCACCATCATCATCACTATCAACATTTATATTGATATTATTATGTTCATAATTGGACTCGTCCTCATCACTCAAACTTTGTAGAAGCCTTCTTTTCTCCTTCACTTTTACGAGTCTATGTGCAGACCATTCTTTAAGACTTTGTCTGATCACTTCGGACACTTCTTTAGGTGCAGATGGGCACGGTTCCACATTTCCCGGTATATTTGCTACATGTTGTTTTAACCTTGTAATTCCACCGCTTACTATTTTTGAACAATAATTGCACATCACTTTTCTTTTATCCCTGCCAACAGCTTTCCCATGCTCCCACCCAATGTCAAGTCGTTTTCTTTTTGAAACCATTCTGTCCAACGAATACAAGGAAATATCAGACTTCTTTCTTTCTAATATGGAATCCACGTCAACCAATATATATACACACACATATCACATATGTACAAACTTTCAATTCAATTAACTAGGAACATTTGTTACCACCTACACATATTTAAGTGCGAGTTATGTGTCTTTGGTCAGGGATACAAATTCATTACTAGATGGAGCACTTTAGAGTCCATGCACCTATAGTCGTCAATTCAAATCATGGTAGGAAAAATAATGGACCGTCAGGATTTCAAGTAAGCTAGACTATGACTATCTAGGGGATAGTCTTCCGCTAATCAACCATCATGATGGGCTGCACATTTCTACTCCTTCTGACTACTTTTTAGGGGTAGATTGATATTCAAGGGTTAAATAGGACACTCATTTATCACAAAAACTGGGCTTAAAACCGTAATCACTTGCTTAATACAAAGTATAGCAATTTCCACAAATTCCCTTGTACATGTATGAAGATACAGTCGCACCTTGTAAAGGTTAAACAAAGACTGATTTGTTATGAAAATTCAAATAGCAAAATCCACCATTTGATTAACTCGTGAATTACGGCTTACCTGATGAGAAGAACCAGCAAAATAAAGTTGTATCTGTAGCTATGATGGTCCCGGGGATTCGAATCGAATATCGGCCGAGATTTTGCTTCCCAGCCGAGATCAGCGATACGGTGTCAAACAATCAGAGACCCAAAAATCGCCGACACCCAACAGTTGCAAACTTTCATCTCTTCCGTCTTACTGTATATGACGTAAAGGTATTGTATCGGTTGCCGGCTGAGGAGTTAGTCGCTGGAAAAAATTACATTTGGGCCGAGTTTACGGCTTCGTTGTTTAGTGGGCTTTCGGTTGTAAGGCAATTTTATTTTGTGAGGACCATTAGATAAAATATATTTTTTTTAAATAAAAAAAGGAATAAATTTAATTGTTATCATGTAAATTCAGATGTAAGTGTATTTATAAAATTATGCAAGACTGTGTACTAATGGAATATAAACATACGTAGAGTGTTGTAAGTGTATTTATAAAATCATGCAAAAGTGTGTATTTATGGAATATAAACATGAAAAAATGTAAATACACTACATTGTATATTATAGCATTTAATAAAAATTTTAATAAAATAACATGGTTTTACCTTAAAAACGAGCTTTGTCAAACCTCTATAAACTAATGGATGCACCTTGATCCGACCTACTTTAAAATCCTTATTATAAATTTTAGACAAATTAAAAATAAAAGTTTGAGAATTGAATTAGCTATAAATAAATAAAAAGTAAGGATGAAAAATAATAAACAATCACAACAAATAATTACATTGTATTTTTCTTTATAACTCAAAATTCATAAATTAATGATAATCAGTCAAAATATCTTTGTAATATATAAATTAGATCAGAATTATGTGCAAAGATATTTCTATAATGAAATATGAAGAGAAAACCAAATAACCATTAAAATAAAAATATTTTGACATGATACCTATATGAGATGATTTAGTTAATCATAAAATATATTATAAACAAAAATGTAATTATAAATATGACAAACAGTAAATAATATGACCCTTGGGCTTTCTTTTCTTTTAGGGACTTACTTTATTCTCCTTTATATTGGATCATTAATATTGTTTTATTTATTAAATATTTGACAAACAGTAAATAATTTCATTAGCCTTATCAAATAAAATAAGCTTCATTATGAATTATAATAATGATTATAAAATATTAAAATGAAGATAAGAAATTTATAAAATATGTAACTATCAATTGTTGACTTTTTTTTTTTGGTTGAGGTTGCTAAGCGCTCGCGTACTCATATATTAATGACTAAAAATAAATAAAAATTATACGTATCAAATATAGTAAAATTTCGAATAACAATATAAAATAAAATCTACAAAATATGGATATACACTAAAATATGCATAAAAGTCATTTAAAAGACATCTCTTCAAATCGTTTCATTTGCATATATATATATATATATACACACACACACACACACACACACACACACACACACACACACATTAGTAAAAAGAATCATTGAACTCGTTTAGTACAACTTATTTGAAAACATATTATAGATTATTTAATAATTATATTATTGAATAAGCGCTTATGTGACACCCCCAAATCTGGGCATCCACACCCCGACTTGGGTTGCCAATTTATTATTAAATCCATGTCTTACA
>JAUMHB010057037.1:0-15336 GCA_032359685.1 Pittosporum tobira
ATATATTATTTATTTTTAAATAAAAATATAATATATTATTTATTTTTAAATAAAAATATATTATTTATTTATATTTTAAAACTAAATAGGTAGTAAAAATATAATATCTTAAAAAAATAAAATAAAATAAAATATTTATTTATAATATTTTATTTATTTGTAAATAAAAATATAATATATTATTTATATTTTAAAACTGAATAGGTATTAAAAATATAATATTCAAAAATAAAAATAAAAATATATTATTTATTTATAATATTTCTTGTTTTTATTAATTTTATGTCATTTTCTTTTTATCCAAATTTACAAACAGTTTAAGAAATTGAAGGGTAAAATGGTAACATGTTATCCCTTTTTTTTTTTTTTTTCTTTTTTCAATTCACAAATACAAAGAAATAAACTATTCAGTTTTCTGTTATAAACATAATAAGAGAAAATTTATAACTTGTCTTTTCTATTATTTTTTTTCTTTTTTTTTTACCTTAAAACTTACAAACGAGCATTAATCTCCGTTCAACCAATCTTCAGCCAATTTATTTATTTATTATTTATTTTTTTTTGACGTTGGCTCAACACGGTTTAGCTTTCTCAACTCTTCCATTTATGTTCTATTTGGGTGTTGTTTTCTTCTTGGTTATACCAAAATAATATTTTTTTTGAACATACTAATTTATATTATATACTTTTAATTAATTACTAATTTTATAAAGCTAACTAGTACAGTAATAATTTTTTATTTTTTTTATAAGCTCCAATTATATATAATAACAATATTATCATTAGCTAATAGAATTACATAAAAGAGATGACTTTATGTATTTATTTTCATTCAACAAATTATTGTGTCAGTTATGATTTAAATATTTTATAATAAAAAATTTATACCAAATGCATTGATGTACTTTTTGGTCATTTGTCATTTCAACTACAATTTCTATTAACTAACAATTTAATTTAAGCAGAATAAACTGATGACAACCAAACAATATTTTAATTTTTCAAACTCAACATTAACTACAAATTTAATTTCAGAAAAATTTCATTTCAATTGTTTAAATTCCTATCAAACAAATACCATATTATGCTTGTATTATGATGTCGAGTAGAGATTATGGGAGAAAATATGTTATGTATGCGTAGAATTTGAGTTAGTTAGTTTGTTAATTTTATTTAGTTCTACTTCTCTTATGCATTATTCAACGGTCATTTTTTTTTCATTTAGGGTCACAATCATAAATAAATATATTGTACTAATTAAAAATATATTTACAAAAATTTTAAATGTTACTATTTTACGAATTCATTTATTAGTAAGTCAAAATGTTTCTTTTGGTGGATGTGTAGATTTCAGCGTAATAACCAACGAAAAGCATGGGCCTACATGGCTACATACAACTTATTGGCCATATCTGTATTTGGAACATCAGCCCAATAGCTCGTTTATTTTTTTACTTATTGGGCCGTGAACCTTTTCGTCTACTATATTTCCGCATCAAACTCATAGCCGATAATACATCCTTACCATTCATTTCAACAAATAAGGAATCGGACGGTTTGAAATGGAAACAAGTCGTTCATTCGGGTGAATTTTGTGAATCTGCCGCTTCAAATTTCAACACATTTCATCTTCCCGCGTGATTTAATTGGCGCCAACTCGAAGTCCTTGTTCCCTTAATATCAGTAATTCCCTGCCATTTTTTTTCAATTCTCATTTTCTAAAGAATCCCCTCTCTCTCTCTCTCTCTCAGTCTCGATCTAGCTGTTTACAGAAATGGCGGGGAGCAAATCAGCAAAAGCCTCGAGCGTAACGAATGTGAGGAAGAGAGTGGATGCACAGGCCGCCGCTTCTCTCAAGCGAGCCCGAGACGGCAGCGCCTTTGTCCGATGGTACTAATACTCTCTTTTTTGTTTGAATCTGAAACCCCCAATTTGCTTTTGGTAATTTTTATAATAAATCCATGGATGAGAATTAGTTGTTATTGAGTTTTTATCATCGGGTTTGAATCTTAATAAGGGATTATTTAGTGAGTAATGCAGTACTCTATTTTGTCTTTTTAAATCTGACTTGTTTGTGGTAATTTTCATAATAGATAGATGAATTAGTTGTTATTGATTTTTTATTTTTGGATTTGAATCTTATTATGGTGTTATTTAGTGAGGAATGCAACAAAGATGTCGCAGCAGCATTGATAAGCATGCACAGTTGTAGCCTAGAAGCCAAACTGAAATTGAATCTGGGTACATCTTTCTCTGATCTGGGAACCCTAGCCATCAAAATTGGTCTTGTTTGACTTGTAATATGATATTAACATTTTTTATTAAATATTAAGCATATTGATTTAACTATTCAAGCTCATGAACACTAAAGTTACTAATAAATTTGATGTTGTTTCCTGTGATTATAGTCCATTTGCCTATATTTGTTATCAATACTAGTAGAAATTGTAACTGTAAAAAGGTTAATTTCAAGTCAAAAGTCAAACAATGCCAGTTTTTATGGGGCAAAAGGATTATTTCCCCCTTTTCTAGTAGCTATGTTAACTGTTCATTTTTATTTGTTGTAACAGAAGCCCAAGTTGTGGAAAGTCAAACTGAGATTAAGAAGTAATTATACTACCTCACTTTTGTTTATCTACCTGTTCAATTTTTGAAATTGTTTTTTGGAGTTTCAATTATGTTGTTATATGTCCTTGTTTGAATTGCAGAAAGCTGCGAGTTTCAAATCCAGCACCCAGGAAAGGGAGGACTGAAAAGAAAACTAAAGATGAGAACAAGCCCAAACGTCCTCCGACTGCTTTCTTTCTTTTCATGTAATGCATTTATCTTTGTCCCTATATGTACTCATGTTTATGTCTTCAATTTATACTGATCAGTTCATACATGATACAGGAAGGATTTCAGGAAAACATACAAGGAAGCTCACCCTGATAACAAGAGTGTTTCAGTGGTAAAAAAAATTGACCATTCTATATTTTATTCATTCCCAGTTTGTACATTTATCGGTAGTTGTTGAATTTTTCTCTTAACTATCCCAATTTTTTTTTTTTTTTACAAATCAGGTTGCAAAGGAATGTGGAGAGAGGTGGAAGCTGATGAGTGATGAAGTGAGTGATAATGTGATTTGATAGTTCTAGTATTTTGTAATATTTAACTTTGTTCTGTTCCTCAAAAGTGTATTTGCTTCATTAGGAGAAGAAGACTTATGTGGATAAAGCTGCAGAACTTAAGGCAGAATATCAGAAGGGTTTGGAGGCTAATAATGATGCAGTAAATGAAGATGTAAGTTGCTTACTTGGTATTACCAGTTTTCTAATTATGGGGTTTACTTTGTTTTCAAACTTGTTGTTTTCGATTGCAGAATGAAGGTTCTGCAGATGAAGAAGAAGTTGCTAAGGAGGAAAAGGAGGATATGACATCTGATGATGAATAGAGCCTGGTATTAGCCTATGAATCTGCTATGGTTTCTGAAGGCTTGATTTGGTATTTTGTCCTGTAAATTTTTTAAATCTGTTTTGAACTATCAATGGTTAATTTAGTGATGTCATGTAGCCATTTCCTCTACTTCAAATGAAAAATTGATCATTAGATTGTAATTTTATTTTCTTCTGAGATTATCTTAAATTCTTGATTTTTTGTTTTTTAATCACCAATTAATTTCTTTGAATTTGTTATGCATTGTGTTTATCAAAGGAAGTAACAACTAGAATTCTGCATTGTGAGTAAGCACTTTTTAATGTTGTGTTCACCATGAAGGACTCAGATGAGGTTATATCTAATACATACATCCCATGAACTGATAAAAGCAGAACCTTTTCAAATTAAAAATTTATTAGAAGTAGAACCCTTTACAAGTAGTAGAAGAGTTTCTTCATTTATATCAGTGAGTAATGAAAAAACTTAAACAACTAGACTTTGATTAAAAATTAAAATTACTTGGAAGATATGATAAGCATATCATCTCCTTCACTTGAAATGAGTCAACCTTTTGCTGACCCACTCTCCTAGTTCTTTTTCCCCTTGCAAGGTGGCAATGGCTTGCCACATAAGCATAGGTTATGTCCATAAGCAGTTGAAGGGAAGATATTAAATGGTCTTCCTTGTGGAATCTCTCCACATAATCTGTTGGCCCTGAAATTTGCATGCCCTAGCTTTTCAATGTCTAGCAAACTCTCTGGAATTCTTCCAATTAGTCCATTGATGGACAAGTCTAACCATTGCAACTTCAGCAGTAGCCCTAAGCTTGTAGGAATTGTACCTGTCACTTTATTTCTTGAAATGTCTAACCTTTCAAGTGTGATCAAGTTTGAGATAGAACTAGGAATGTGTCCCGTAATCTTGTTGCTCCCAAGGCTGAGCAATTTAAAATTCAATCCTTTAGGGAACTCGGGAATATAGCCTGAAATTTGATTGTTGGACAAGTCAATATCCTGCAAGAAACTGCTTGTGTTGTTGTTTAGTATCCTCGAGAGTGACCCAAATAGTTGATTAGAATGGAGGTCGAGGGAAGAAAGCCCTGCTGGCAATATGATCTTTGAAATATCGGATTTTAAGAGGTTATTTGAAAGCTTGGCCTTTTGCAGGTTAGACATTCTCGAGAAGAAAATTGAAAGCCCGTAGGAGAAATGGTTATCCGAAAGATCAATGGAGCTCAATGAATTGGGCTTTGTGAAACTTGGGAGGGTACCAATAAGATTACAGCCTGCTAAATGGATGTCAGAAAGTTCTCTGCTTCTTATCCATTCCGGAATTGTCCCCAAACTGAGCTGGTTGTAGGACAGGTCTATTGACAACAGAGAAGGGATGCCCTTGGCAAAGGCACTAGGCAAAGGATTTGAAAGTGAATTTCTTGATAAGTTTAGGTACCAAAGATTCTGTAATAGTGAAATAGATTCTGGAATTTGACCTGTGAGTTGGTTCAAACTAAGTGACAGAGTGGTAAGAGACTTTAGGTGCCCAATTTGAACTGGGATTATTCCAGTGAGCTGATTATTGCTCAAGGACAAGTCCAATAGATTGCCTAAACTGCCCAAAGAATTTGGAATTTGGCCCGATAATCGGTTATTGGAGATGTCAAGAAATGTCAAATTCTTGAACTGACCTATAAATTCTGGGACAACCCCAGATAAGGAATTGTAACTAAGATCAAAATACTGCAAATTTAGGAAATTCTTGAAAGTTGGGGGGATTGGACCTGTAAGGGAGTTTCTAGCTAATGTAAGCTGGACAAGGTTCTTGAAATTCCCAGAGCTCGCAGGAATTGGCCCGATCAAATGATTGCCAGTAAATGAGACTGCCCTGAGGAAGGGCAATTGACCTAAACTTGAAGGGATGGTACCCTGAAGTGCATTGTCTTCAAGAATGAGTTGCTCGAGTCGACTCAGCTTCGAGAAACTTTCAGGAATGGCTCCTGAAATCCTTTTCATTCCACTGATCATCATCACTTCCAAGAACTGTAAATTACCAAGAATAGGAGACAGGGCGCCCTTCATGTAAATGGCACTGTCCTTATCAGATGGTCTCTGTAGCTGCAACTGTGTGACCCTTCCAGTAGCTGGGTTGCACTGAATCCCTTCCCAACCTCCATCACAGCAGTCTCTGCCTATCCATGAAGACAAAATTCCAGTTGTGTCCTTGAAGATTCTTGCTTTGAATCCAAGAAGAGCAGCTCTGTCTGTCACAGAGCATGCTGGTGATGCCTGGTGGGAGAGACGAGAGAGTGAAAGAATGATCAAGAATTTGAAAACTCCGAGAAGAAACTGCATTTCGGGAAGTGGGTATCGATCCAATGTGAAAAATTATTGAAAATATAAGAGCATTTATATTATTTGTCAACAAAAAATGAAGAAAAGTCAGAAAAGAGAGGTGGGTTGTGTCCCTTCACGTAGACAATAAGGTATAATGATGACAAAGGTGGTGGAAATTGGAAAACAATATGAATTTGTGACAGATAAGAAGAATGATATGGTTTGAAGTTTGAAGGTCTGTTATTTATAGGAAAGACAGTGAAAAGGTGATTATAATTGTGGTAAGAAAAAAAAGCAGGGGTAGGAAGTTTAATGGATTCACATGAGGAATTGTGACCGTTCGATGAATCACGAGGACTCTAAGTTCGTTTCGAACGTTGGAGCGCACCATATTCAAATTCACTCCACCACCTCTACTTTTTTGAAATGGATGGAAATGGAACGGAACGGAACGGAATTGCATTACTATAACCTACCTCCTCCATATACTATTTTACTATTTGGTAATGGTCCAGACTCCAGACAAAATTCCTGCTCTCTTTATCATTTTTCTGTATTACAGACAGAATTCCTACTCTCTCTATCATTTTTCCGTATTACAGCTATCAGATGTGTTAATTAGTCTACGTTCATGGCTGTATTCTATGGTTCTGATGGTGAACTTCACCTTATTTGGGTTATTTAATATCTTTCTTTAATAATAAAAAAAAATAAGCATATCGAAATTTTAGTCATTAATCGATCGTTCAATCATGTCTATAATTGTTTTGACTTTAAAATAAATTTATATTTATTATGTCAATATCTCGTTCCATATTAGTATTATATTTCTCTTTTTTTTACTCCGATTGGTCAAATTTCTTTTTACCATAATAGATTTGTTGAACATTTTTAATAGAAAGAATTACAAAATTATTTATTGAATAATATAATATTTAAATTACATCACAAATTTTATTTTGAAATCCTTCTTTTAAAAAAACAACCGTGAATTTTATGGAGTTTCATGTCTATAGTTCTATATTTAGTTGGGAGGGGTGGGGTACATCTTGTATAAACATTTTTTTCATAAATATTTATGGCAAAGTAGTTTCTTGAACAAATAAGATAAAAAAGCATATGTACTTGCAATACGAGTTCAAGAAAATGCACAAATTACAGAAGTTTAAAAGCTTTGAGATAAAATATAGTGTACGTGGTACACTGACGCAAGTATAAAATATAAGCAAACTTTTAAAACCAAGCTATTTCATTTTGCTACAACTTTAATTTAGGCATGTCATCATCATTTATAACGTACTTGAGAGTTAATCATCATCATTTACAACGTACTTAAAGAGTGTTGCTTTTCACCAAACCATTTTAGACGCAAGTGGAACATAAAAAATTAAAAAAAAAAAGAATTTTTTTTTTTTTTTCAAAAAAAATTCATAAAAAGAAAACATAATATAAAGTTGCGAGAGCAGTATTAATCAAAAAGCCAACGTTGGACCATTATACTGTTGACAGTCCGGATCCACCCCGAACTAACCTTTTGGCTCAAAAGCTGGACACTAAAATGAGCTGTTCTTATGATTACCAGATTTGACAATGTAGATACAGTAGTAAGACTTTACCTATATAGCTATTTTTCCTATTTTCTATTTTTCCTGCGTGCACCAATAAAAGACAACATGTCTCCAATACCAATATAAAGAAAACTAACGAAAAATATAAAATAATAGACTAAAAAATAAAATAATAAAACACTTGAAGAAAATATAAACTCTTAAATGACAACTTTCATCCATTTTTTGGCCTTAAATCATAGACCAAAACGACAACACTCTCCAATATCAGTATCTCATCAAAATGCTAGAGTTCACCTTCCTTGAACCATTTTTAAAAAAATAAAAAAAATAAAATAAACACTCATACCAGGTGTGGCAGTTGTGGATATTGTAAGTCAATAAATCGGATCGGGTAAAATCACTTGTTATCTGAGCCAACATCGGGAACCATGTTCAAAGTCTTCAGGACAAAAGTGTACATGAAAGAATCTAACTGGAGTCTCTCAAACCTTCCCGACTTTGAGAAATGCCCTGCTCCAAGTTCACATTTGAACAACAATACATTATCATCGGTCTTCATATCTCTCAATTTTGCCACAAACTTAGCGGGTTCAGAGTACAGAACTCGTGGATCATTTAAACCAGCTGTAATAAGAATGACTGGATAATTTTGTGCCTTTACCTAAGTAAAATAAACCAACAATTCAGTTTATGAAAAAGTAAGTTTACGATTTTGAGCAAACCACATATATCTCGTAAAGAAGAATTTAGTACTTACATTATCAACGGGGGAATAGGACTTCATATAGTAATAAAATTCTTCTTTACAAGGATCTCCCCATTCCTGCAGCAACCAAGATAAATGAATATGGTTAAGTGGTGGAGACAACTTGCTGGAGACAACTTGCGGAAACATCAATAAATGTTGTCGAAACATCATTTCCATAAACGAAAGTCGATGCGTCTTCAGATCCATACCGAAAGCAAGCAAAATATTAGCATCACTTAAAGTGGGCGGGGCTGACCTTATATTTCTTTCATAGGTAAGCTTGGCTTCAAATATGGGGATTGGAACAAGAGACTTTAAGGTTATATTTCAAGGGGCTCTGCATTTCCTTCCCGCATGAAAAAATAAACTAAGATACCATAATTTTCCGAGGACCCGTACTATTCTCGACAGCCAAACAAGTTAAAATGGATGATTCAAAACAACTTGCAAGAAATGAAACACGATATGATAAGGGTCAACACATAGCAATCGCAATACTTTCAACATGCATTATTGCTACTCGGATCTGGTCCAGTTTCTGCAATTGAATCTTTTAAGAACATACGGTAGTTATGAAGGATCTATTAAGTTCTGTGTTCAATGCCAACTTACCATCACAGCATTCCATTCATCGGGCTTGGCGAGGGCAGTCAAATATCAAGGTATTGAAGCTTGGCATGGGCAAAATTACATTATAGAACATAACCAAATATTCGTAAAGACCTCAGCAAAACCTCTTCACATCACATGCATGACATTTAATCATGTAGAGCTCCACATCACCAGAATTTGAAAAGAGAACAGCAACCACCTAATCTTTAAATGTTTTTGCTATCTCTTACTATGTAGTCCCTCAGTCCCAAAAAGGAAGGCTAAATCACATAATGTACGCAAATTAAGGACTACTTTTAAGGTGAGAGAATCATTCTATACCACATAAAATTTGTTTCTCCCCATAAAACTCTTCTTCTTTAAATATACACTACATATTCTCCTTGATTTATGCGATTGGTCTTTCAAATTTGGAAAACAAAAAACATGCCTTTGGTCTTAGAATTTGGGACAGGGGGAGTATATAAATACAGTAGCATTTCTTAAATATAAACCAACAATAACAGGCTGCGCTTATTAAAAGATCTATTCACAAAAGAAATGCTATACGTAAATGTGTACAAATAGAACTAGCATATAGGTCTGAGGGATATTGATGTTTATCTCATCCAAGATTCAACTTAGATGATATTTGGTTCATATATATTATAACTTTAATGAGTCTATGTAATTTTCAACAAATGTTCCACAACACCATAGTTCTCTAACAATAAGGTAAAAGTATTTAAAATTCTAACTTCAAAAGGAAAAGAGATTACCTCCCATTCACCAGTAGTAAGAGGAATTGATGGGTCAAGCATTGTAGTCACAACATCCACAAAAGGTACTCCAGCTACAGCCACCTTAAATAAATCGGGTCGCATGTTTAGTACAGCACCGATGAGCAACCCCCCTGCACTTCTTCCATCAATGCACAGTTTCTCCTTCGACCCATATTTGTTCTTAAGGAGATACTCGGCACAAGAGATAAAATCCGTGAACGTATTTCTTTTCTTCAGCAATTTCCCATTTTCATACCACTGCCTACCCATTTCACCACCCCCGCGTATGTGGGCAATTGCGTAAATGAAACCGCGGTCTAACAAAGACAACCTTGAACCACTGAATGCGGGATCTACCGAAATCTGTTCAAACAAAATCTTTTGGCAATGAGCAAGTAAAAGTGCATAAAAAACATGGTGTTAGAAAAATGATTCAACTATTGAAAAGTATGATTTGATTTTCAACTGTATAATGTCATTCTCTTTTATGTGATATGTTCTTCGGAAGTGACGATAATTTCATTCACAGAATTGTGTATTACCTCGTACGAACCATAACCATACAGATATAGTGGCTCAGATCCATCAAGCTTCACAAGATTCTTTTGATAGACAATAGATATGGGAATTTGTGTGCCATCTTCAGCGGTTGCCCATTTCCTCTCATTTACATATTTTGACGCATCAAAACCTCCCAATACCTATGTGCAATAGTAAATCAGTTATAAGAAGAATAAAATACAGTCCACGATCACATTTATGAGTCAGTATTTTCTCTTCTTCCTGCTTACTCTTATCCTAGGTAGTTAACCATATCTAATAAACAGTGCTTTTGCTTATAGACTGTGCATGATATTTACACAGTCCAGTAGCTCGTCTAAGCAGATAAGTAACTTTCTATACAACTTACAGTTTCAGTCTTCTTGAGAACGGAAGTTCCTGTGTTCATATCATAATCAAATACAGAAGGGGGCGTCCTCAACGAGCTGTAGGAAAACCGTAAAATACCGGAAGAGAACTGTGATTCGGATGGATCCACTGAATATATGGGATCAACGAATTCAACATTTAGGCCACCTGTAAGGCTTTCCAGCGGTTCTCCAATGGCTGGTAGGCGGTATATGGTTACTCTCTGAAGACCATTTTCACGCTCGTATAAAACGAGGTGATCAGTAAAAAGTTGTAGTTCCTGAATTTTTACGCTGGACAAAAACAAAAGAAATTATGTCTTTAATCATTGTAATGGCACTCCAAGAGAAGGAGGTAGAATGCAAATTGGGAAGCATTGGTTTTTGGCGACCAAAATATATATGCACTCTATTGTTCAATAGAGATTTTAGTAATACCTTTCCCGATGGGGAATAAGAACTGTGGTTGCTGATATATTGTCCACTGGACAGGCTAGCACTTCTGAATTAAAAAACTCATCACTCCTCCTCCTAATGAAAAAGTGATTTCCCCGGTGGCTGGCTGATGTATCAATGCCATCTAGACGAGGAGTCAAAACAACAAGCCCATCTTCTGGCCTTGAAACATCAAGGTAGAAAATGAACCCTGTAGTTTGACTGGATGATGAAACAAATAAGTATTTCTTGCTCTCGGAAGCCTCAAGATGAAGATTTAAAGTATCATCCTTTTCATGATAAAGACAATAGTCATTTGCTTGGTCTGTCCCCAATTTATGTAACCACACCTTCAAATTGAAAACACTACCATTACAAAAGCGAGCCAAACAAAAAATGTTACAGAACTATACATCCACAATAGGGGTGCTAAACAAGCCGATAGGGGTGCTAAACAAGCCGAGGGCTCATTTAAAGCTCGAGCTAGGCTCAGCTCGAGCTCGTTTGGTTTAACGAGCCAAATTTGAGTTCGGTTTGTTTAAAGCTCAGTTCGATAAAAGATTAGTAGCATTATATATTTTCAAATTATTCACGAAAAAGCTCAACTTCGGCTCGGTAAAAGGCTCGTTTAAGTTAAACGAACCGAGCTCGAGCTTGAAAAAAAGCTCGTTTAACTAAATGAGCCGAGCTCGAGTTCAACAAGCTCGGCTCAGCTCATTTAACAACCCTAATCAACAGTAAAAAGTAATTACTCCCTCCATCCCAATAAAATTGCAACACTTTCCCTTTTTGGACATCCCAATATAATTGCAACATTCATTTTTGAAAGTTTAATAATGTAAATTGTCTAAACTACCCTTACTTTATCAAATATGGCCCACTACTTTATCTACTACTCCAACATTATAGCCCACCACTTCATCCACTACTCCAACATTATAGCCTACCACTTCCTATTCCACTATTTAAAATAACAATATCAACACTATAACTCATCACTTCAACTACTACTTCACTGTCTAAAATTATAATACTCCCTGCATCCTAAAAAGAATGAGACAAGGTCCTTTTCATTGTCTTGAAATGAATGACTTGGGCACATAGTTCAATAAAAGCATGTGGTGCATGTTTAAAGGAGAAGAATTTTATGGGAATACTCAAATTTTTTGTGGGTTAGAATTTTTCTCTATTCAAAAATAGCTTTTCTTAAATTGCGTACTTTAGGTGTCATTGTTTTTGGGATGGAGGGAGTATTATTATGGATAATTTGGACAATTTACTCATAATCAAACACATTTTTTAATATCCGTGAAAAGTCAAACAGTTCTAATTTTCTAATTTTCTAATTTTAATGGGATGGAGGGAGTATACATTGTTTCTAGAAAATATTTTAATGGGACGGAGGGAGTATACATTTTTTCTGGAAAATACATAAAAGTACGAGGCAGTCAGATATATTAACATTTCAAGGATTTAAATACTAAAATTCATACTTTGTCTGGTCGGAGGGTCTCATCCATTGTAATGTACAGCAATGCCTCATCACCTGCCCATTCAAGGCCATATGTCACACCAACTCTAGGCTTCCCAACTGGTGTACCAGTCTCGGTGTCAATGATATGGACAGTGTATATTTCATTTCCTTTAGTGTCTTCCGAATATGCCACCAACTTGTGATTTGGGCTGACCTAGAGACAAGTAGCGAGAATGAAAAAAGAAAGATGGAGAGAAAAAGGGGACCCAAACTAGGGGATATGGAAAAGGCATCTCATTTTGACTCAATAAAGGACAAAAGAGCATCTGTTCTTACTCTAATATCACCAGTTTTATAGAAAGTATGCCCTTGAGCCTTTATATTCTCATCCAAGATAACACGTTCTGGAGGAGCATCAGGTCCAGTTGGCATAATAGCATGGACAGAAGGAGTCCCATCTTCAGGTACGAAGCGCCGACAATGCTGAACATATTCCTTCCCTTCCATAGTCCTTGTATAGTAGTAGTAAGGCCCTCTCCTTACAGGTGCAGATATGTCATCCTCCTTAATTCTTCCTCGTATCTCAGCATAAATCTTATCTTCCAATTGTTTGGTCCCTAAAATAATAGCCAAATAGTTTTCAATTCAGCCATCTTGAGATCAAAAGTCATGACAATCAAGAGTTTCTTTATTACAAAATTTGGAAAGAACCGGCCAACCACTGTTACACTAATAATTTTTATGACAAAGAATGACTTTTTTTCATAAGTATGAAATGAAATGCATTTTAAAATGAATAAACATATATATCTCAGAAAACAAGATATCTGTGATGCTACTTTGTATGTAAAATGGCTAACTGATGCGAAATATGATTCTAACAATGAGATAGCTCAAACTAACAGAGAACTCTTGTAATTATGTTCCATCTCAGAGTCCAGATTCATTTAGGAGCATCATTTACTTAGAATATATGCTAGTACACATTAGTCTTGTGCCCTGAATGTTGATACCTTTCAACGAAGGATAATAATAGAATAAAAAATATTGGGTAATATTTTTGTTATATTAATTATTTTCATAAACTTAGGCTGGGCCATCTGTTGGCTAATTCAATTTCAAATCACTCTGATAGTTCTTAAAAGTCAAGTTTATTAATTGCACTCCTAAGTTTCATGGGCTTTCAAGCTCAAGTATAAACACAATAATGTACTGAATTAGACTGATGAGCAGAACACATAACTTTCCTAATTTTTCCCCCAGTATTTGTGACGAAACCAATTATGAAGAAAGCCTTGATCTTTACACAAATTTGAAAATTAACTAATCTCAGATCAAATTAAATAGTACATAGGTCAAATGCAACTTCCAGAATCAATTTCACGAATTTCAAATTAATCACTCAGGCTTTTACTAATTACTAAACAAATTACATAATGACTAAAAAAGGCGATCACAATGTGGATTGTGGGTAGAGAGATCAATACCAGACATGACGAAATCGGTATAAGCATTCTCTTGGTGGATGTAAGAGAGAACCTCGGGATCGGAGCGGGAATCGTCGCGAAGCCAGTAATAGTTATCGATCCTGACGTCTCCGAACATCTCCATCTCATGCTTCACCTTCTTCGCCACCGGAGGGGACGTCGTCGTTTGGGCGCTTGCCATGGTGTTGAAGTTGTTCGGCTGGTGGGGGGATAATTTTGAAATGAGAGAAACTGGTGAGGGTTTAGTTGTAGTATTTAAGGGGAAGAAGGGCTTCACCCGGATTGGAAGACTGAGAAGTACGCCAGTACTGTACCTACTTTGCCGGACACATCGATGCATTTCTTTTCGGGATACGGGTTTGTAATTTTTTTGCTCACTAAAGTGGACTTTCTTTTTTTCCACAAATGACAATTTTTTTTAGTAAATTTATACAGTATTATTTAAAAAAATATTTTTAAGTTTTGCTTAGGGGTGTTATGAGTGGGTTTTACCTAATTTTTTTTATTAATTAATAAACGAATTTAGACAATAGAAAGATGATATAATATGTAAAATAATTATAATTAAATATTGGGTAAAATACAAAAAAATCATCTATGGTTTCACTAAAATTGCATCGCCCCCCTCAGGTATAAAAGTCTTAACTCTAAACCACCACAGGTTTATAAAATCAGGCAGACTCTCTCCTCGGCCCCAAACCGTTATAGCGCTGTTAACTTAGGAAATAAAATGACTGTTATGCCCTTCATATATATAATCGTTGACCACCAATTTTGTGCGTAATTTTCCAGTCTCTCTCTATTCTCGCAATCGGATTACAGTCTCTCTCTAATCTCACTCTAGAGTTCAATAATCTCTCGATCGGATTCAATGATTCAATAATCTCTCCATCTAGGGTTCGATAATCTTTCAATTTAGGGTTTAATAATTTCTCAATCGGGTTGCCTAAGACAGTGAGTTGCCAGTAATGGTGACTTTGAAGTCTCATTGAGGAGCAAGAAGTCGAAGCAAAGGAACAAAAGCGACAAATCAGAACAGGTAAGCATATGTGATGCTTTTTATAAATGAGAACAAGGGGAACAAAAATTATTTTTTATGCTTTTCTTTAATAAAAGATTCACTTTTTGTCCTCTGGTGAGGGTTATAAAGTATAAAAATTTTAACTTTTTTTTGCTTATTGGTCCTTATACGAAAAAAAATGCTATCATTTTATCTGTTTTCTCCATGTTTGTTTAAAAATGTTATCTTTGTTTCTATCAATACTCGGACTATGAAGTATAAAAATTGTAATTTTTGTTTTGCTTACTGGTCCCAAACGAAAAAAAATATTCTATCTTTATAAATACTATCTTTGTTTCTATCAATACTCGGGTTATGAAGTATAAAAATTACAATTTTTGTTTTGCTTACTGGTCCTAAACATAGTGGGTCCCAGTGGTCCTAAATCTATATTTGTTTCTTATGCAGATATTCACCCACTGTCCACCTATATTATAGTGGACAAATTGCTAATGGTGATTATATTGGTGGTTATGAAGAATTAGTTAGTCCAAAATGCATATTGGATTGTTATCATAAGCTAAAAAAATTAG
>JAUMHB010057048.1:0-15334 GCA_032359685.1 Pittosporum tobira
AATCACTTATTAAATAATCTGATTATTAAATAATCTATAGGCTCTCTTTGGTTGAGCTGATTATTACTGATTATAGTTTATTTTTAAAATCCAACTCCTTTAAAATTAATTTAAAAATTAATTTAAATTTTTTTATAAATTAACTATAATAATACTATTGATTTACTCTAAAACGTTAGTTAATAAATATTTTTTTTAACTTAAAAAAATTATAATCGATAAATAAAATATAAATTATTTTAAAATAAATTATATCAAATCAATTTATAATTTATTTTTAAATAAATTATACCAAACCACCAGGCCATACGAACATAAATAAAGGGGGTAAAAAAGAGAAATGCAACAGAAGTTTATTGCAGTCCAACTCCTTATATTAGTCGGTAAAAGTTGAGAGGCGCAAAATCATTGACATGGCGGACAAACAGCTGATCGTTGCGGTGGAAGGCACTGCCGCCATGGGCCCCTACTGGCAGACCATCGTTAGTGATTACCTGGAGAAGATCATCCGGTACTCTCTTCATATGTGATGTCTCTTGAGCACAATTTGATACACCTCTGTCCTGGTTTCTAGGGCACAGCCTGTTCAGTTTTCAATTTTATATGTTGCTGATTTATCATCCGGGATTTCTAATTTCCCTTTTATTCATGTAAATTTTCTGAAAATGTGTAAATTTGCTGAAAATTAGTGATGAATTTTGCTATAGGAATGCTTGCTTCCAAATATAGTACTAAACGATTGAGTTTTTATCCGGTTTGGAACCTTGAATGTGTTGAGCAGTTGAGTTTCTCCTCTTGAGCATATAAAAATTTACCACTATGCATTTCTGAGGGTTGCACTAATCTTTCAAATAGTATTTTTCTACTTGTTGAAAAAGAGAAAGGGAAAGAATCTAGGATTTCAAGATGATACACATTTGAAATGGATGGAATAGGCTTGAACATCATACTTTCGAGTTAAAAAGTCGACTTCTTCCACCTTTGTCTACCTGTAAAACCATCGTCTTGTGTTTTATGTGATGAAAAATGTGTTATTGTGATTAATTTTAAAATTTTGCTTATAACAAAAAAAAAATAATAATAATTGATAAAAAATGCATTTACTCACAAAAAAGAGGTGATAAAATTGAAGTTTGCGCTGGATTATATATCATATACGAATTCCCTAGCTGTTAGGTTGGTACATTAACTTCCTTTGATATGTGGCAGCACATGTTATCTATCTTATTGACAATGTGAATAGGAGCATAGGGAACATTGAGATGAATAATTATGTGTAAAATATGGAATGATAATGAGTACTTGTGTACGCTGTTTATTTTAATTCATTATTGTACTTTCGGCATTTGAATGTGACACATGTACACATTGTTCTTATATGATCATGCTCTTTAAAATAACTTTCAGATGTTAAATTTTTTGGTTCTGAGTTTAATTTAATTTTGTCATATAACTATTTTGTCCAGGTCTTTTTGTGGCAATGAGTTAACTGGGCAGGTATGCATTCTTATCTGATTCACAATCTTTTACTTTCTACATGCTGCGCTTTCAGTCCTGTCCTCTTTGAACTAAAGAGTTAAGCATCATAGTTGTGGTTTGTGCCTTAGATTCATAGTGACTTCATAACTCAAGTTATTCATAAAGAAGAACATTGAGCATACAGACTTGAGCTTTGCTCTTAGGGAGTGGAGCTTTTAATTTTGCACAGGACACCAGCCATAATGTTTGTAGTTCAAGATGGCAGAATATACTCTGGAATTAAACTTCTTTACATGATTCAAAGCAATTTTGTAAAGTACACACTTGCCAAACTGCTGATTCAGTCAACTACAGCCCTCTCCATCCACAAAACCCACCCCTCTCTCGGCTACGCTGGATTCATTTTCCACCTACTTCAACTAGTTTGGGATAAAAGATGCAGTTGAGTTGAGTATTAGTGGATAAATCAGGATAAAATATTTTAGTCATTTTTTCTTGATAAAAAAAGAGAATCTATTGGAAAAAAGAAAGGAAAAGAAGAATCTTTTATTCCTTGAGATAATCTTGAATACTAAACCACATCCATCTATAAATCTTATTGATTATTCATAATTTAACCTTTTTCGTGGTTCGAGGTCTCGTGTATTATCTTCATTCAGTGACCTTCTTTTATTGAATGTTAGTTTTATGAATTTCCTCATTAATCTGCTAATTTATAATTTTATAGCTTGCTAACCATCACTATTGTTACTTCGATATACAGAAGCCATCTGTTGCTCCTAATGTTGAGTTCTCGCTTATCATGTTTAATTGTCATGGACCTTATAGCGGTATGTATTTCCTCACCTTCAGTAGATCCATGTAATGGAGTTTTTATGGATGTATTATTGCTTCAAATGATCAAAATATTATTAACAGCCATTTATACTTCCAAAATTTCATTAATGCACGAACCCTGCACCCATACTCATTCCCACTATTCTCCATGCAGCTTGCTTAGTACAAAGGAGTGGGTGGACAAGAGATGTTGATAATTTTTTTCAGTGGCTATCAGCTATACCCTTTGCCGGTGGTGGTTTCAGTGATGCTGCAATTGCAGAAGGGTTATCTGAAGCTCTAATGGTGTGTAATGTTTGAATATTTTCTTTTAAATGTTTTGTATGGCTTGACATCTTAGCTCCTCCTAGCTTGCACACGTTTTTTACTGCCTTGTGCTGCCTCTTTACACATGCTTTTGCTCATTTTTGTCCAAAGCTTATTCTGGTTCAAGTGTTAAGTAGAAATACAAAGCCACAGCGCAGCTGGAAAATGCTAAAAAAATCAGGTGTATAGGGATCAGGAAGCATTTATGTGTGTAATCTTTAATGCTTCAATTGACACGGAATGCTTACCTAATTTCAAAACTGAAATTCCTTTACTTTTTCTTTTTGAAATATTCAAACTAAGTCTCTGCGGATGATTTATCAACCAGATGTGCTCTTCCCTGAATGGAAACCAGCCTCAACAGAATGTAGATAGGCAAATTCATTGCATTCTTGTTGCAGCAAGTAACCCTTATCCCTTGCCCACACCGGTTTATCAACCACAAGTCCAAAAGTTGGAGCAGAGTGAAAATATTGAGACTCAAACAGATAATCGACTATCTGATGCCGAGACTATTGCTAAATGTTTTGCCCAGGTACTGACCATAGAGCTATGTTTTCTTTTTTTGTTTTTCTGCTAGCTCATGGTGGGTGGTGTGAGCTGTGTATTCCTAGTTTATGATACTATGATGTCAGTCTGCTCATCTTTTCTTCTCCCTGCAGTGCTCTGTTTCTCTGTCAGTAATTTGTCCGAAGCGGCTTCCAAAACTTAGAGCAATCTACAATGCGGTAATGAGAGAAATTTATACACGCTTATATTATTCTGTTTTTTATTATGCATGTTGTCAACTGTTGTACTCAAGCAGCACTTGGCATTTCTACTTGAACCTTTTGTGCACCAATCAATTTTGAGTTTTACTTGGACTTTTATGTTGCTTCAGACCCTGTTCAATAACCATGGTTCACTTTTTTCACATGTAACTTAAGATCAGTAGTCAGTAAAACTAGACTTTTATGTTGCTTCTGACCCTGTTCAATAACTATGGTTCGCTTTTTTCACATTTAACTTAAGATCAGTAGTCAGTAAAACTAGTTGATTTTCTCAAGTTGGTAGGTGAACTAACCAGCTGTAATTTAATGGTTAGATCATATGTTTAATAACGTAATTTGGCGCTAGGAATGAACTACACCCAGTTTGTTCTGCTTAGAGACTATTTATAGGAGTTGCTTTCGATTGGTTGGTTCTCAGGAGTAAATTTTAAGTTCTGTGCTAGGCATTCAATTAGAAATCAAAGGTGAGAGTAGATGCTAATACATATACACAGAAGAAAATTTAACCCCATAAGTGCAGAAACTAACTACAGAAGAAGTTACATGGCATTTACTTTCTTTAAAAATTTCTTTAGATCTTCACTTACTTCAAGTTACTATCTGTTTGCAAGCCAACGATATAGGCATTTCTTCTTGAAATTGCTGCACACCTTTTAGATGGTAATTTATTTCTATAATCTAGGAGCTAATGCATGTTTTACTATTGTTTCACAGCAACCTCCTGTACTATATCAAGTTTCCGTACTCATTCATTTCAGTGATAATTTCTTTTACTGTTATGAATCTATAGTGGTTTGCTTCTACATGTGAATGATTTTTTCTTTCTTTGAATTTTTCATGCTCTTCATTTTTCTTTGCAGGGAAAACGCAATCCTCAAGCAGCAGATCCTCCTATTGATAATGTCAAAAACCCTCATTTTCTTGTTTTAATCTCAGAAAATTTCATTGAGGCCCGTGCTGCTTTAGGTCGGGCCGGAATAACTAATTTAGCATCAACTCAGAGTCCTGTAAAAATGGATGCAACTTCAGCTCCTCCAGTTTCGGGGCCGCCTCCGACTTCTATTCCATTAGGTATTTCACACCTTCAACTTGCTTCGACAGTTATTCTTCCCCTCAATAATTTTCTTGGTCAAATTCAAACATTCTGTTTTTCTTTTTTCAGGTACTGGATCTCTATTGAATCGACAACCAGTCTCGGTGGGAAACATGCCCCCAGCAACTGTAAAAATTGTAAGGCCTCATTGTCCACAGAAGCCCCCCCCTCCTCTCCTCTCTTTCCTTTTTTCTTTTTGCCTTGTATCTCTAATTCTTTTAAAATTTTAGGAGGCTAGCATCATAGTTTCCAGAACTTTACTACTATAAAAGCGGACAGGATCTCATTATATACTACTTTCAGGAGCCAACCACTGTGACTCCATTGGTGTCCGTACCTGCATATTCGAATGTTCCATCAGTTCCTCGTGCTGCTCCGCAAGGAGTCCCAGTCTTGCAAACTTCTTCACCATTATCCATTTCTCAGGAGATGATCTCAAGTAACGAGAGTGTGCAAGATTTGAAGCCTATGGTTAATGGCATGGTGCAGCAGCCCTTGCGTCCAGTGGGTCCCGCGGCGGCAGCAAATTCGAGCATTCTAAACAATCTCTCTCAAGTACGGCAAGTGATGAACTCTGTAGCCCTTGCTGGTGGAGCTTCAACAGGTGGACTTCAATCAATGGGTGCAACACCTATGGCCATGCACATGTCAAATATGATATCTAGTGGAATGTCGGCATCTTCTGTTCCCGCTACTCAGACGGTATTATCATCTGGCCAATCAGGTATCACATCAATGGCTGGGCCTGGGTCAGGGACATTAGCAGGAACTGCACAGGTTGCACAAAATTCAGCTCCGCCAGGTTCATTTACTTCGGCGACTTCTAATATGTCTGGAAATTCGAACCTTGGCATGTCACAACCAATGAGTAACTCTCAAGGAGGTGGAGTTGGTATGGGTCAACCTGTACCCGGCTTGAGCCAAGGAAACCTTTCAGCAACACAAATGATTCCGCAGAATGGAATTGGTGGAATAAATCAAAGCATGATGAGTGGCATGGGTTCATCTACTATATCTTCTGCAACTGGGTCCATGATGCCCACTCCTGGAATGGGTCAACCCGGGATGCAGTCTCTTGGGATGAATAGCAATGCAGCAGCAAACATGCCTCTATCTCAACAGACATCAAGTGCACTGCAATCAGCACAATCCAAATATGTTAAAGTGTGGGAGGTAAGAGTGTTAAGACCACCTTATTATTGGTTATTTAAATTTTATATTGCGAACTTCAGATTCTAGTGCTCAAGACTTCACCGGTTAAAACTAGGTGTGATCCAAATAGGAGGTAGATTTGTGTAGTTATGCAGAATTAAGTTTTACTGAATGATCTAAATAATGCAGGGAAACTTATCTGGGCAGCGGCAAGGCCAGCCTGTTTTCATCACCAGATTAGAAGTAAGTGTAAATTTTCACATCCTGCGGAAGAAGTTTTTGTTATAAGGCATTTTGTCTTTGATTTTGATTTAAATGTACTTAACCTGGATTATACTAGTATATTGATCATTTGAATTTTCAAATCCTGCTCAATTTTTCACCTTGTAATCTGTTGTAATATTCAGAGTTGAATATGCATATTGAGTTAAAACTTAGAAATGACTTATGTTCAATTTATCTGTGGCAGGGGTACAGGAGTGCATCAGCTTCGGAGACGTATGTACAAAAATTACTCAAATTTAAGTTGTTAATTTTCTCTTCGGATATATACTTATACTCATTTCTTGGGGTTTTAAGTTGAGTTATGTTATCTAGGGAAATTTTTAGAATTAAATGAGATTATCTTTCTTCCTTTGAAGACAAAATGGGAAGAAAACTTGTTCAGGTGTATCTAACTCGATGGTCTCAATAAAACCATACCTTCTTCAACATGAGCCCCTTATCTTGTAGCTTCCTTATGTTTATCTGCCTTTTATGGTTGGAAGCTTTGTCTTAATTGTCTAATTATGTTGATTGCGTTTCCCCAGGCTTGCAGCAAATTGGCCAGCGACTATGCAAATAGTACGGCTTATATCCCAAGACCACATGAATAACAAGTAATTATAGCTTTCGAGCTACTGTAATATGCTTTCTCTTTACCGTAATACGGAGTAATAACTTATGCTTGTTAATTCTGATGCATTTCCATTTGCTTTGTTTAATAATAATACCAGGCAATATGTGGGGAAGGCAGACTTTCTAGTTTTCCGGGCAATGAATCAGCATGGGTTTCTTGGACAGCTGCAAGAAAAGAAGCTTGTAAGTGGTCTGCAGTCTAATTTTCATTTTTTCTTTTTTCGTGAGTTTTGCATATTTCTCAATAACGCTGACAAGGTGGTCAAATATAAATACATCCAGTGTGCAGTAATACAGTTACCGTCGCAAACTTTGCTGTTGTCAGTTTCTGATAAAGCGTGTAGGTTGATTGGAATGCTTTTTCCAGGGGTATGTGATATGATTATTATTCCTACTTGTGTACTCCCACATTTTCCAAAGTATAAGAGCATTATTGACTTTTGAAAAGTCAAACTTTGGACATTGTCAAGTTAGAACTATCATTGAATCCAATTGGGTTTCAAAAAAAATTGTTTTTTGTAATTAATAATATTTTTCAAATACCTCACGATTTTCACAATTGTTTTGACTATAATCAAATAAATTCATATATTAAATTTTAAAATATCACAAATCAACTTTTCAAAAGTCAATAATGCACTTATATTTTAGAATAGAAGTAGTATTTATTATCCGACTGCTTATTTTTAAATTGTAATATAGTTGGAGAAATCAGTCATTTTCTATTATTTGGTGTTGCTACTCTTCTTAGTTTATTAACTCGTTTAATTTTCAGGATATGGTGGTGTTTAAACCACAGATATCCAATCAGCAACAGCAACAGCATCCACAGCTACAACAACAGCAGATTCCCCCCCAGTTGCAGCAACAGCAGATTCAGCAGTTGCAGCAACAACACCAGATGCAACAGCAACAGCAGATTCCTCCCCAGATGCAACAACATCACCAGATTCCCCAGATGCAACAGCAGCAGCAACAGCAGATTCTTCCCCAGCTGCAACAACAGCAGCAAATGCAACAGCAACAGCAACAGCAGATTCCTTCCCAGATGCAACAACAGCAGCCCCCGCAAATGGTTGGGTCGGGAATGGGCCAAGCTTATGGTCAAGGTCCAGCTGGTCGATCACAGATGGTAAATCAGGGGCAAGTTTCATCACAAGGTGGTCCACCAAACATGCCTGGAGGAGGGGGCTATCTAAGTTAAATATTTTTACTACTGTTCAAACGCATACTCGCTGGTGGAAAAACTTGTTGCACGAGTTGGCTTGCGTGTGGCAGTGCATGGATTTTGGAGACGGTTGTTGTTCCATGACATTTATTCTCGTTAATATTAGTAATTTTTGTCATAACTAGCGTAACAATGAGAGTATGTTCATGAACATTATTTCGCTTTAGGTACTCTCGAGTCTCGTCTACTACCTTCAATATATTAAACTCTTTTATTGCTAATCTGCGCTCTCAAAATCTGTAATGTTAAACTCCTTGAGGTTTAGCCTTGGTCCATATTTTTGTTCAACCTCAGGTTCGATGTAGGACTGCGGTTATGCCTCCATAACCAGCGCGGTATATGTTGACTAAAATGCATGCTTTATGCAGATGTAATTTCCTTTGTTATAGTGTTGTAGTTTCGGGGCCCAGATGAAAATTTTCATCTTTTTGCTTTTGTTTTTGTGGGTGCAGTGGCTTAATAGTCCCCTTTCCGCCCCCGAAAGTTAATCAGGGACCCTCGTAGAAGACCTCCACCACCTTCCGAAAAATGTTTATTCTCTTGCTCCATGATTACCGATGAAACAAACCATTGCACATTTATAAAGTTGGACGTGCATCATTTTAGGAATGATACAACTCACCAACCCACACAACTTCCCATCATTAGTCCAACCAAGTACTCGAAATATAGAAATGTCAAATAAATCCTTAAAACTTCTGATTATCTACCATATAAAATTGATGTCATTTGTTGCTCATCCGGAAAATTGAATCAGAAGAGCTGTTTAAAGGTTATTAAAAAAAATAAAAAATAAAAATGCCTAAGCACTGCTGCTAAAAAAGTACTCCCTATGATTGTGCTCAAAACTAAAAGGAAATGTAATGGGGTCATGGAGTTTGAAAAGACCTTTTTATACGCAAGTGGTGGCTGGTAGATACATAGAAGCTATCATTGTTTTGACTAGCGGGTTCTACTGATCATCATATTCTATGTATTCTGGATTTTAATCTTGATTCAGCCATGTAATTCCATTGAAGATGGAATTATTTAATTTTCGTGGAAGCAACAAAAAGCAGAGGTGACCAATAAAAGTGACCTCCTTTGTCACATACCTTTATTCCTTCACATGGCTAATCCGTTTCAAAAGTAGAAAATTATTTTTTTTCCAAGTACAATTCCAAAATCAAAAATAAATTTATGTTTTAGTGTCTTAGAACACCATATATTCTTAAATTTTTATATTAACATTTAATTATAAATAAAGATAAAACTTTACACCATTTAAAAAAAATTATATAAAATTATACCAAAACATATATTTTAAAAAATTACCGTTTTACAAAATATCTTTAATTTTTTAACATAATATAGGGAGTGTTTGAGTGTTCAACTACTACTACAAATACATTACGCTTGATCACCCGTGTTCCCACATTCTACTTTACCTATTCCCTGTATTTCTTGGGGTTTTACATAACGATGGTGACAGCTTCTCCTCCATTTCCTAAGGTAAGCTAAACTTGTTATCATTTCACGATACTACTAAGATTTGAGTTGAAAATTTTACTGAAGTTCTCAAGTTAAACGTTGTTGTTGTTTATGGCATATAGGAAGTTCCAGCAGATGAACAATGGAAAGAGGGACCTCCTCGAGAAGCCAAATGGTGGTACTCGACTTTTCATACTGTCACTGCCATGGTTGGTGCCGGAGTTCTCAGCTTGCCCTATGCCATGGCATACTTGGGATGGTATATATATTCTCTATGTCTGTGTTTTTACGTTCACTTAGAAAATTTTGTAAATATAAAATCGAACTATTTTTTTGTCAAATTTATCTCTAGCGCTTTAAATTTACGAAATTAAAAAAATGAATAAATTTATATTTTACCTTATATACAAATGCATTCTTGACCTGAGAATCGAATATGTGACCTTATAGTTACATTTCTCGGTCTTAACCATAAAATTGTGATATAACTATGAAATTGTGATAATAAATACTCTTATTATAAAAAATATTTTATAAATGATTTTTTTTTTTGTGGCACGGACCGAGTAAGAAATATTGTTGTACTAACATATTCTCCGTTCTCTCTCAGGGGTCCAGGGGTAGTGTTTATGATTCTATCCTGGTTTGTCACCTTATATACAATGTGGCAGATGATACAGCTCCATGAATGTGTTCCTGGCGTTCGTTTTGATCGCTATTATAATCTCAGTCAGTATGCTTTTGGGCCAACACTTGGCCCGTGGATTGTGCTTCCACAGCAACTCATAGTCCAGGTTGGCTGTGACATTGTGTACATGGTCACTGGCGGCAAGTGTCTAAAGAAGTTCTTGGAAATAACCTGTACAAATTGCACCAGGCTCCGGCAGTCCTACTGGATTTGCATTTTTGGGTCCATCCATTTCATTCTCTCCCAACTGCCCAATTTCAATTCTGTTGCTGCTGTTTCACTCGCAGCTGCCATCATGTCACTCAGGTAATTGATTAAGCTCCCTTTTAATTATACAGAAAAACAGTTACTCCCTCTATGTCATAGTAAGTATTCTATTTTGACTTTTTAAGATCTATTCGTGAAATTCTAATATTTAAAATTGGTGTTGATACATTTGAGGTTTGGAAACAATAAATTTTGTAATTAATAATAATATTTTTTAGATCATTTATAATATTTGTAATTGTGTTAACTGAGAATAAAAGCATGTCAATTTTGAAAGTTCTTTGATTAATTCCCCACACATACCATCTAACTTAGAAATTTCTTTCTGGATTCTGATTGCAGCTATTCAACTATAGCTTGGGTAGGTAGCTTAACTCATGGCAGGGTAGAGAATGTGAGCTACGCCTACAAAAACACAAGTGGAGCTGATTCTATATTTAGGGTGTTCAATGCATTGGGCCAGATTGCATTTGCATATGCTGGACACGCGGTGACCCTTGAAATTCAGGCCACAATTCCGTCCACCCCAGAAAAGCCCTCAAGAATTCCAATGTTCAGAGGTGCACTTGGGGCCTACTTTGTGAATGCAATCTGCTATTTCCCAGTTGCTTTTATTGGATACTGGGCTTTCGGTAAAGATGTTGAGGATAATGTCATTGTGGGACTACAAAAACCCTCATGGCTCATAGCTGCTGCTAACTTAATGGTTGTCATCCATGTCATTGGCAGCTATCAGGTATGTATTGGCATATTGCGGACAATTTTTTTTCCCTAATTTGGAAATGGTTTTAATTTGGAGAAATAAAAATGGAGTTCAGAAAAGATAATCTGAGAATTTTGGTCCGAACTGCTTAACAAATAGCATGCGTTGTACATAAATTATTTCGCCAGGTTTTCGCAATGCCAGTGTTTGAGTTGGTAGAGACAACAATGATTAAGAAGTTCAACGTTCCACCAGGAGTTTTACTCAGACTCATCGTTCGTTCTGCTTATGTTGGTTAGTCTTGTTATTGGTTCTGTAATCACATCATATTGAAGTTTAGAATTTTACAAATTGACTTTTGAAAGTCAAAATCATGATTTCTTTTTTTGGGAAACGATGTAGTATTTTAAACTTCTGAGAGTCCAAATATTGCAGCCTTCACTTTGTTCTTCGGTGTCACCTTTCCTTTCTTCGGAGATCTTCTTGGTTTCTTCGGCGGATTTGGTTTTGCTCCCACTTCCTATTTTGTAAGCACCATTAATTCTCTATTTCCTACTTCCATATATCAAACTATAAAAAGGGAATTAATGAGCTAATATGGTTACTAAATGGTGAGAGTTGCTGCAGCTGCCTTGTATAATATGGCTCACAGTCAAGAAACCTAAGAGATTCAGTGCTTCATGGCTAATCAACTGGGTAAGCAAATAAAAATCATATGTATATATAAATATAAATTTAACAAAATACATTTTGAAGTAAGTGAGTGTGTGTATTAATATTCATAAATTATTGGGACGTCGTATTTCAGGGTTGCATATTCTTGGGAGTGTTTATTATGCTGGCGTCAACGATTGGAGGGTTGCGGAATATAATAGCTGACTCTTCCACCTACGAGTTCTACTCATAACTATTGGAGGGGTTGCGGAATATAGTCGTCTACATTAGACTCTGATATTAATTATTACCATCCCTTTCCATAAATGATCATGTATATACGTGCGTCTCATTTTGAGCAAATGTACCACTTTTATTGGGAAAGATCTCGCTTTCACCTTCAGCAAATCAATTCCCGCGGAATATATCTGTTTATATACAGTATATAAATAGATTGTGTAAACCCGGCCAAAAAGAAAATATAAATAGATTTGGCGGACAAATATATATATATATATATATATATATATATATATGTTTGTGTATGTGTGGTCGATCTGTTGAAAGAGAAGCACTACCAGAGTAGATTCAATTGAGGAGTACTTCTGTTTCACTTTGCAAAAGGAAAGCATAATCTCTCATGCAGGGAAGGAGGCTTTGGTAACTCAACTTTGTTCAAGGTGTTGTTGGCGCTGCCGCGCTGGCCTGGTTGAAGAATATATATTAATTTTGGGAGAAAACCCATTTGGTAATGAATATAATCAAATCTTCGCATTTTAAAATAAAAGTCATCTCAACTCTCCATGTTTTCAAACTTTAGAAGGCTCCACTATGAGTAGGACTGTAAATAAATTAACCGAGCTTTTAATTAACGTGAAGCTCGAGCTTGTTTGTAACTAAACTAAATTATCTAAGCTCAAGCTGAAAAGAGAAGTTCATTAGTTAATGATTCAAGTTTTAAATCAAAATTTAACTTGACTAATTAATTAATATTATTTTTTACCCGAACTCGATCTCAGACTTAACTCATATCGTTTTCAAATCAAGCTCGTTTGTACCATGACGGGTTGACTTTGGACACAATTAGTCGAGTTCGGAATACTCAGACTAGAGCTTGAATCGTTTGCACCCCTAGCTAGTCAATGAGCCAAATGGCAATTACGTCGATCAGCTTGCTTCCATCCATCATTACTTTATTATCATGAGTTCCCAACAAGCTAGTAGTATAAGATTTAGTCAGGCTAAGTAATTATAGCCAAGTGACGGCGGCTAAGTACATAGTGGCTGCAAATGGTCAACCATGGTTGATAAGTAGACCACAAAGATAAGGTTTACGCCAATTAATTAAGAGGCATGTTTAGTTCCCTCTAATTTAATTAGTTGAAAACTAAAGATTGAAAACATTTTCAACCAAGTTGTAATAACAAATTCAAGTGGAATCAAATAAAACAACTTTTTCCGTTCCCGTACGTTAATTTCACACCCAACGCATCCATAAATTCAAGTGGAAGCATAACTGGACCGCAACGTTCAGGTAGGTAGTAGCTGTGGAGTGGACAAGGAACAGATTTCTCAATCAATCACTGAAAGCAACAAGTGAATTGTATACCAATATTTCGGATTTGACTCTCTTCCATTATATATTTTACATAATTTCACGCGATACACTGGAACTATATCGTTAAAATTATCGATTATTCTTTTTTATCAAGTATAGTTCAAATCAAAACTTATCACTTAACTTGTAAGGTTGAGTTGTATAATTAGTCCAATACGAATGTAAATCTGATAATTTTTTGCATTTTTTTTTTTATCGCATTTTAGTAGTTGAAAGTTCCTATTGATGTTTAACAGTGAAAATAATTTTAACGGATTCTAGTTCTTTGTATAGGTGATCTTCAGAACAAAATAATTTTTTGCATTCTATTTTTTTTTACAAATATAGTCGAATCATTGCAAACAAATATTGTTAGAACAAAATTATTATTTAAATTTTATATAGTGAATGAAATTATGTGAAATATTTAATGGAGGTAACCAAGACGCAATATTTCAGGAGGCCAATAATGGTACACACGAGTGCAAATACAATGTCCTCACTCCAAGGAACTTCAGATGTTGAATGATACTTGACACTTCAACTACACTATATAATGACTTAAGTGGATTTTCCATGCGTAACTAGGATTTGAATGCCAGCCACAAGCAAAGCCGTTAAAATTCCTATAAAGGGAATAAGGCCAATACATAGCTGCGGGGAGGAAAAAAGTAGAGTAATATTTTTATTTATCAAAATTAATTTGTTAAATATTGAATTTCATAATGTTTATTTATTTGATCTTTGAAAATTACATTTAAAATATTAAAATTTCGTAAATTGAGACTTCAGAATCTCATTTGCTACAAATTGCAGGATGAGAGATATACTTGAGAATCTATTATGAGACTTTCAAAATACCAAACCAAGGACAAAGCTGATATGATTTCATAATTTCACTCAAAGCGGAAAAGCCCAATAAGGCAAACAACAACTTAACGAAAGACAAATAGTTCGAACTCCTATTTCATGCGCTGGCCCAAGACGCTAGTCCAAGTCCTCTTTAAAACTCAGTGAGACATTTTACAGTAAAGATTAAAATTAGAGAACTGCTGTGGAAGTGAGACATTTTACGGCAAAGATTAAAATTCGAGAATTATTATTTTCACATATATATATATATATATATATATATATATTTATTATTTTTGCACGTAAGATTTAAATTTTAATTAATTATAATAAATAATATCATATAAAATGTGAACATATTTGTGGAAGTAATAAAAGAGTGTGTGGAGATAGCAATTTCCTAAAATTATTATGGAAATCAAATTCTAATATTTTTGTAAACAAGAAAAATAAAATAATTCTTAATTTTTTGTTCTACATATTTCTACAATTAAAGAATTTTGAAGTATTTTTTTAATTTTAAATTTTGGTATACAAATACTTATGGTGTACCATGTGTTTCTCACTCTATCAATGTATTTTTTTTAGGGGGTAAATACTCTATCAATATTAATAATACCATGTGATGGAGATCAACTCAAAAGTTAGGTTTATGGTGCTCGTCCAACCCTAATTAGGGTACCAAATAATGACATAAACATATTTAATTGGCTGGTCCAAACAATTATGGTCTGTCGGACACGTAAATTGACCATAATAGGTGTTAAAAAGATCGGAACGGTTGGCCTAATGGTGGCTATATTAAACGGATGAACTCTAAATTTGCTATATTCTTGTATTATGGTAAATCCACGTGGAGATTATGGACATATAGGCCTAAAAAGACTCATTTTTGGGTTTGATTATCGCATATAGAATCCAACACGAATTTTGTAAGAGCACCGTCTCATAATTACTAGTTTGAATACTAAAATAGAGGATTCTATATAAACCTCTCTCATAGTTATAAGTTGTCATACTCTTGTACAATTTTCAATAGAACTATCTGTTGTGTTTTATTCTTAATTACTGACATAAACATCATATAAGGGACTGTTTATTGACTCAAGCATTGGAGAGTGAAATGAGGTTATAACCCCTTGATTACTGATTTAATCATCATAAAGGAAAAAAAGATCATAACCTTCATGTTGTTCATGTTTTAAGTTTGTTGATTTTTGTAAAATACAAAATTTTTAAGATATCGACGATATCAGATAACGATATTATAATAAATTTAATAAAAATTTAAACAATTTATGTATGTGAAAACATGATGATTTCACTTGATGATGTAGTGAA
>JAUMHB010057059.1:2153-13813 GCA_032359685.1 Pittosporum tobira
TATGATTTCAATGAGAGAATTGATTAATTAAATATAGATAGAATTGAAAAAAATATAACAGAAAATAATATATTAAAGGAAAATAATAAATAAATTAAAACAAACCAAAAGAGAAATTAGTACGAATAAAATGGGACGGGATGGATGGAGTATATTGCAACACTAGGGAACCATTGGTTTAAATAAGTTATATAATAATCTCATGAAGAATGTAGTAATTGGTGACATAAATTGTTGGTTCACAGTTTCCGAATTTTCTTTCCACTATTAGATAGTGTATTTCCTTGACTAATCGTGTCAATTGAAAAGATTAAGCTATTCGTTTATCTTATCGTTAATCCATCAAGGCAACGAGTTGATGTTTGTTGAGATAATAGTCTGTTCATTATTGGTCTTGCAGTTGGTCTCAAAGGTGAAAGCGAGCGAGGAAATGCAGTTGATAATGGTGGTGGGCGGGGCAGAGTAGAGCCACAATTGCGCAAATGTGAGACAAACACAGAAGCTATAAGTGCGGAGTTTGCTGGATTCCGAGAGGAAGTACAACTATCACCTGTCATTCCAAGAGTCCCTAAAGCAGCATCATATGATACTACGAAGAATCCTGTTTCAAAATCAGGTGGAGGTGATGTTTTCACTCTCAAAGAGATAAATCGCTGCATCCTGGCTTCAGAGAATACCCGAGTTTTCTGTTCCGTTATGATAGCTCTTTTGTTGGTTCTTTCTTATGTTAATCTTCCCAGAAAGATTGTGAAGTCTAAGAGCGTTATAGCATCAGAGCCTCTTTACGTACTCTTGTTGACTGATTTTGCTATTGTTATTGGGCTCCTGATTCTTGGAAAGACTAAAGGCTCGGAGAATGCCAAGGAAGAGGTGAAGGATACGCAGAACGATGGGCATAATTGGGAAGGAGCTGTTACGGTTTTGGAAGTGGGCTTGGTGCTGCACCAGGCCTTACGTGCTCTTTTCATAGACTGCAGCTTCTATGTGGTGATCGTCGTCATTGGATTTTCCATAATGTAGTTGGGCTTTCAGCGATGAAAAATGATAACTGGACCATGTTTATCAGATTCTACCAAACAAGTTACTTTAAGTCTATATGAATTTTTATTCATTCTTTCAAAATTTTGCTGTATTTTTCGGTTTACTCCAATTTTCTATTAAGAGTTCAAATGAAAATAATTGTTTTTTTGAAGAACTCTTGTAAATGGGACCAATTTACTTATGAAACTCGGTGGACATTCATAAACTTCTCAAATAGTTTTGAAGTCAATACATCCCGTTTAGCAGTATCACTTGCTCAGTATCACACAACACTTATTCACGAACCGGGCCAAACAATTTCACTTCCCATCTCTTGGTGTATTTTATCGATAAGGAGTTCTCTGCTTTTATCCTGAACTTTGATTGTACTTGTGAGTCTATGGCATACACCTTCTACTATGCAGATGTACAGTAGGTTCTTAACTAACCTGACTGGCAGATTTAATGGAATCATCTAAAGTTTTAGGTTCCGGGTCGACAAAGGGATATTATTTAGGTTTCCATTTGGAGATGTAAAGAGCTGTCCTTTATGAAATTCAAACTGTCCATGACTTTTTTCTAATTTTGCAATGTGTTTATTATTTATAATTAACAGAAGAGATCAGAGGGTGGAATTAAATACGGATGAGCTTTACCGGTGAGGTTTTTAGTTGCAATGAATAAATTTGGGGGGACCAATTTGTAGGGACTTGGGACCATATTTGATTAACTGTCGAAGCAAATATTATCACCACATAGAAGCTGCAGTCTATGAACTTGAAGTTAGATTAATTTAACATAAATAAAAATTGAGTTTACAACTTAAATCTAATATCAAATTTTTATTTATGTTGGATTGAAACTGCAAACTCAATTTTTTAAATTTAAATTTAATTTATCAAATATTATAATCTTTTATTATATTTGAATTCAATCTCTAAACGTTACTACCAATCAGTACCTAGCACTAAAAGACCAGAAAAGCAGCAGATAAAGTAGATTCCTTTTGCCCTTAATGGATTGCTTCAACTTGTGCAGAGAATAAGTCGCAGGCCTAAGATACTTTGTAAAGCATCTTCACCTGCTTTGTAATGATATATATATATATATATATATCAGTGAAAGATCGAGAAATAATGAGAATGATCAATAACCATGCACGAAACATCTTCTAATGCAACTTAAAATCCACATTACAACTAAATAAACTCATAAATAAAGCCAAATCAAAAGAGTAATTAATTAGTTAATTAATCACATCGATCACCCCCTTAATTATACCATTAATTATTAATGAAAAATTCTTGATGGAGCAGCAAAGCGAGCAGAAAAAGATCGAGCGAGGCCATCTGGATCATCACTCGCTAAACCCTGATCGAAATTCTGTGCATACGCATCCGGATCATATGAAAATCGCATGGAGCTCGAGTAATCAAATATCTTCTTCTCTCTCTTTATCTTCCTCCAGAGCAGTCTCCAAAAGGAAACTTCCGTTTTTGTCTCTGGAAGATCCAACGGCGCAAACCGGTCGTAATCTCTGTAGCCAGAGTTGCACCATACCCGAACGTCCATATCAATGGAAAAAGCTTGAGATTATCGATAAATGAAGCTAGTAGTTGGTCACTTGGCCTTGTGTAGCATATAAAGGACTCCAAATCCCTGTCACACTCTGAAACTTCAACCTACGTCTGAAACTAATTCAATGATGAATTAAATTTTATTTTAAAAAATAATTATTTATTATTAATAAAAAAATTATAAATAATTATTAAATTAAAATAAAATAAAAAAATGAATTAGAGAATGAAATAATTTATTTGAATTTGTATTCCATGTACACTTGTCATTCTCACATTGGTTATTTAAAATGTTAACGGTATGAGAGTAATTTAAAGTAAAAAGAAAACCATATTTCTACAACACTTTTATTATACTCCCCAACTCCCTCCATCCTATGAAACATGTATAACTAAATTTGGATACTAAAAAATATATTAATTATTATAATAATTTCTCAAAATTATCCCTCAAAATGTGTGAAGAAAAATGATATTAAATGTAAACTGTAATGTTAAGTTTAAAAAAATATAATATTAGAGTTTATAGTATTTTTTTTAGCTATAGTTTACAATTTCTAGGAATAAATATGAACTAAATCCAATGAAATATATTGGTTTAGCTTTTTAAAATTTAAAAAGGCATGATTATTTTTATTTTACAGCACATACTAAAATACAAAATTTATTTATTTATTATATATAATTTAAATATCATAAAATATGGGAGCATATGCTCATGTCTCGTTTCTTCTTTATTTATACATTTTTCTATTCAAGAAAATATTTTTTTAAATTTAAATTAAAAAAATTGTGATGAGTACCACGCCTAAAGCGCGTGATATTTTCCTAGTGAATTATAAGAAAAACACATATTTACCAATTTTTATGAATAAGCTGAAAACATTGTTGTCTCAATATAACTTTTTAAAATCAACTAAAATAAATACTTTAAAGAATATTTATTTTTAAAGTTAAGTTATAATATGATGAAATAATCTTTAGCAAACAAGGCCATATATCTTAAAATATAAGTGTATTCTCGATTTCTAAGTTGCTTTTGTATATTTTAAAACTTAAATTAGCATAAATTTATTTGAATTTTGAATTTGTTTTAACAACTTCTAATATTTTTGAAATAATTTATATTTCTTATAATTATATAATTTTAGATTTTATAAGTAATTAAATATTATAGTTCAACTTCTTAAAATCCAAAATGCTATGACCAAGGTTTTCTAAAGTCAGCCAAACCTTGTCAAGGGTGGTCAACCAAAGCCTATAAAGGTCGTCCAGGGCTTTGTGCGGCAGGCCCCTAACGATTTCGACTATAATTTGATCTCCACTCATCGGATTAAGCTGATTCGACATCCTGCTTCCTTCCTTTTTGGGGATTTTCTGTTTCGCCCTTTCCGCTTTTTAGAACATTTGGGCCTCCTTGGTGTCAGGGTAGCCCGTCAATGTCGAAGGGGTCCAATTTTTAGTGAGGGGGCCCAATGTGAGTTCCGTATTTCCATCAAATAGCTTAGCACATTCTAATAGAGAAGCAATAGAGGATTGATGGGCCTGGAGAAGAAAAGATTCTCCTCCACTAGTAACGGGTCATATTTTATCCTTTAACGGATAGAAGATTGCAAAGCAGGTTATCCTTTTAAGGGATGGAAGATCTCAACGCGGCCCATTTCTATTAAAGTGAAAACAGGCCAGTTTCGATTTCTTTTCGTTTTGAATTTTTGGTAATAATATTATATGATGAATAATCCCAATTTATCCCACTTTATGAGATTCGACCCGCCAAACTAATGAAAGAGTAAAATATGAAAATAAAAGAGTACATACAAATTTTAACTTTTAAGGATACCACTTTTTTATCTCATTTTTACACATAATATAATAATTATTTAGTTAATGGTAATTGATCGTATGATAATAACCTGTAATTGTTTTTTATTTTACAATACTAACATTGAAAATAAAACTATTTTCCTTAAACGTAAAATTTTGAAAAATGACATTTGATTTAAAAAATAATTAGTATTATGAAGAAGTTTTTTTCTTTTTATGGGCACATTTATAAGAAAAAGTTAGGTTATGGTACAACTATATATTTTGAAATAAAAAAAAACAAATATATCGAAGTAAAAAAAGAATAATAATATTTATAAGCATTAAATGTATCGTACCATATATAATGTTGTTAAATAACTGATAGCTGTGTTGATGTGTCATGATCAGATTTTTATTCTTGAATTTTTTTCTCAACAAGATTTGCTTCAAATGTAAGATGGTGCATTATTTACATAGTAAAGCCCAGAAAATTCATTGAGATATACGTATTTTCACAATAAAATTATATCATAGTCTTATTGGTGTGTCTTGATCTAATTTTTATTTTTTAAAATTTAACTCAACAATATTTGAAACCCCAACAAACGTAAAATAACATCTCTTTGTTTTTGACAAACCCCAACAAAATAGGATCCCTCTTTCGAAATAAGGGAACCGTTAAATAATTTTATTTAAGACCAAGATAAGGAAGGTTTAGATGACATCTCTTTGAAATTTGACACCCCAACAAAATAGGACCCCTCTTTCGAAGAGCGCGACGAGTCGGTGGGGTACGTCACTTTCCTTTTTTGGCCTGCCGCGTCTACGCAAATGCCTATCCCGTAGCCTATATATACACTTCTTCTTCATCAAATATCCTCATCGATCCACACTCAAATCTATTACAATTCTAACAGGAGAAAATGGCGTTCTTTGTTTTGTCACTCCTCTTTGTTATGATCTCCTCTGCAACTGCTGCTGCTTCTTGTGATGGGTGTGTTCAGCAATCCAAGGTTGCTTTCTTCTCTAGCACTTCTGCACTCTCACGTAAGACGATCAATTCATATTTTTATTTTTTAATTTCTCTTCACAAAACTGGAATTATATTAAATTACTTGGTGGGTAATCGTCATATATATTTTTATGATTTTCATCATGCAGATGGGGCATGTGGGTATGGTTCTCTGCCTCTAGACTTCAATGGTGGCTTCCTTGCTGCGGCTGTTCCTAGCATTTATAAAGATGGAGCTGGTTGCGGTGCTTGTTTCCAGGTTGGCTAATTTCTTCTTTTAGCATTTTTTTAATAATTATTTACAATTTTTTTGTTTTTTGTTTTGGTAACTTCTCATAAAATTCTAGTGAATTTGTATTTGATTATTGATATCTATATATATGTTTGCGCGTAGATAACGTGCAAGAACTCCGAGCTTTGTAACGAAGAAGGAACTAGAGTGATAGTAGCTGATCTGAATACAAATAACCAGACAGATTTTGTGATTGGTATCCCATCTTTCATGGCCATGGCTAACAACGACATGGGCAATGACATTTTGAAACTTGGGATTGTCGATGTCGATTACAGAAGGTGAGACATATATCTTATCATGTGAATAAATGTTATTGTGTTGTAGTTTTTAATTTCTTCCAATATGAAAAATCTCATTCGTTATTGATACAACACATGAATTAGATGTTTTCTTTGTTCTAGGCAATTTTTAACCTTATAATAGGCTTAGTTTTTCTTTTCTTTTCTTTTTTCCCAAAAAAAATCAATGAAAAAAAAAAAATCTCATCATTTTGAGAGGTTGTCTCCAACAGATGCCCATATATGGTGTATAATTCATTTATGCAAGTAGCTAGACAAAGTAGAATATATTGTAATGGCTGGCTAGCATATCTCTGCATGTCTCTGCTTGAATTTATTAATTTTACATATTTTCTGTTTTTATGCATCGAGCAGGGTACCTTGTGAATTTGAAAACAAGAACTTGGCAGTCCGGGTTGAAGAATCGAGCACAAAGCCTAATTATTTAGCTATTAAATTCTTGTACCAAGGTGGTCAAACAGAAATTGTCGCAGTCGATGTTGCCCAGGTAATTTAATAATGCGTATGTTTTCACCAATTTTTTTTTTTTTGCGAAAATGATCAGTAACTATGACCAAAACATTTGAAGCATAGTCCAAACCTTTCTATCTTCAAGCTAGCAAGCTGTGAAAATTTGTTGAAACTAAAATTATGGAATTTTTGTTTGTTTTGTAATCATTGTTTATAGGTTGGTTCATCAAATTGGGTGTCCATGAGAAGAAATTATGGGGCCGTTTGGGACACAGATAAAGTCCCAACAGGGCCATTGGAATTCCGGTTAGTGGTGACCGCAGGATATGATGGGAAGTGGATTTATACACAGAAACAAGTATTGCCTGCTGACTGGAAGATCGGGGTGGTTTATGATTCAGGAGTGCAGATCACCGATATCGCGTTGACCGATGGTTGTCCTCCGTGTGAAGATTGAAAGCATGTATGCATGTTGCAGCCGGGATATAAAATGTTCTTTTTTTTTCATCTATTACGGTTATATAATTGTGGAGCTTAGGTTTAGTCATTGATGAAATTGTGATTGTTGCACAAATTAAATATGTTATGTGTTATTTATACTTTCATTATTTAATATATACCCATTGCTACAAAATCAGTAATTCTATATATTTCATATATTCGGATTAGGAACATTGGAATCCCTCAATATTTTGGTTAATAGGTCTCAGATAATTAATATATATATACACACACACAAATCATTAGCATTACTACAAAATGTAAAGACGAAGTATAATTGAAAAAAGTAAACGGCATGACATTGTCTAGAATTTAAAAGTTTTATAAAGGGTGTTGAAATTCTTAGATATGTAAATATGTTAGTTGTAGAAATAGATTTGGTTAGACAAAGATGGACTTAGAGACCATGGACTCACCACTGAGTTTCACAAAAGAAAGTCCTAATTTATCTTTTTGATAATAATTTCTAAAAATTTTAGACTTGATGAAAAACATCAATGTGGCCGAAGATATGGTTGGTTCCTATGACCTAATACAACCAGACTGTAATTGAACCCAGCAGAAACATTGCAAATAAGTTATATTGTGATAGATAATTTGTTAAGTATTCAGGCTTTTAGAAAAATAAAAAATAGTGTAGAAGAAGGGACATGTAACAAAAATAATCAAATCGATTAAAAATGTGTTTTAAAATTCATTTTACACTTATATATTAAAACAAATTAAAAATTTATTTTACTCCAATATTTTGAAAGGACAAAAGTAAATTAAATAACAATTGCCTAAAGATTGAATATTATCATTTGACTTCAATAAATGTTATCACGGGTACAAAGAAAAGTCAAAACCCCCAAACATAGCAGTCAATGGTCTAGCAGAATTTAGAATGTGGAATAGGGATTAAAGAAATTAATAATAAATAAATAAATAAAAACCAGTTCCCCAAGATCAAGGTACGATTTTAAGTTCCTGAGTAAAAAATTATCAGGTGGACACTCTAAAGTTCTTGTACATTTCTGAACAAGCCTGAGCGAACTCTGACATTGCCACGAAGAGCTCCAACAAGCCAGTGTTTAGACTCCTCAAAGACTTATCCCGTATCATCTGAACACGAACTCTCAGATAGGCTTCCTCCTTTTCTTCCAGTTTTTTCTGTAACTTTACTAATTCCTCCACAAGGTCCACAAAATGATCCTTATCCGGATCCACGTCGTGAGGCGTCCTCTGCTGCACAAGCTTTCTGTACCAGTCTTCAAACTTTTGCGTCTTGCGGACAAGTTTATTCCGGGTTTCCTCGTACTTGTCCCTCATTTTCATCTCCTCTACTTGGTATTCCAATATAGTATTAACAACAGCCCAAAAGTTGAGTATAGCAGTTCTTGCATGCTCCTCGGGAAGCTTCTCCAGGTGATCGTGCCAGGCGTACACGAGGAACTGAATCGGGGGATTTTGTGGCCTTTGAGGGGACGGAACCTTCTCCTTCGAGCTATTATCTATAGGAATGAGATTTATTGTTAACCAAGATTTTAGTTCTTTTATGCACCGTTTTTGTTGGGTCATAAGTTTCTCAAACTGTGAATGCCACTTTTGGACAAAATCCCGTAGCTGGACTGTGCGTTCATAGACGTACTCGCTTGTTTCTGTGGGACACTGGGGGCTGTCCAGAGACCATGATCCTTGCTGCACAATTGTTGACTGGCTTTGGTGGTGTATTTGCATGGTCTCCCACATTGTAGCCATCCTGCAATTACACAAAAAATGGTCGTGCCTTCAGTTCAGTAGAATGCAGAGCACATAAATTACTTAACTCACAGTTTCTGGCGAAATAATGAATATATTTACTCCCCTCCGAAAATATCTTAAAATTTTAAAATAGATAATTCATTATAATGTTTACATAAAAAAAATAAAATTATAACAATTTTTTTACGATATAAAAAATGGTATAAAATTTTATTTCTATTTATAATAAAATAATAAATTAGAAATATCATAGTAAATAAAATTACACCGGAGGCAGGGTGCATGCACTATTGCAAGACATTCTTACCCGTCAACAAGTTCTACAAGTTTTGGGTACAACTGTTGATCACGCAGACGATTTATTTCCGAAACAGTTGAATCTATGGACTGCATGTCGATGACATATCTTGTATGCAAATGACTTACTGCTGCTTTTGCTCTTTCTAGCGAATCAGTTTTGGCGTCATGCTTCTTAAGCTTGTTCAGTAAACCAACCTCTTTTTGATACTCAACTTTCATCCGCTCACCTGTCTGCATATTAAGATTTCAAATATAAATAACAGCTACGTATAATCAGCATTTGTATCAATTAAAGTGGAAATTAACCGAAAAATCAGTTAGAATACGGGAATTGACCGAGTGCTGCTTGTTGCTTTCACTTTGACGCCTAAAAAGAGCACCACTAGGAAATAATATCTTGAATCTATCAACGGCGAGAAAGCGCACATCTAGCAATCGAAGTTTTGAAATTATACACATCGATAAAAATAAGAAGCCAACCAAGATAGTCCCCTATTTGCACGAAAGTATCAGTGGAACATATCAAGATGATGTCCTTGTGATCATACAAGTAATTCGTAAGAAATATATATATATATATATATATAGCACAATGTTACATTAAGAAGCAGGTGAAAGAACTTAATTAGATGGTTGTCAGGTGAGAAGGAACTTAATGTAAGGATGGATATGCATCCCATTACAATTGTTTAATAAGGAAAATCCTGAAGACAAGTGCAACATACCTTGACTTCATGAAAAAGCTTTTCCTCCCACGCTAGCATCTTGTCCAAAACAATAGAATGTCTGTCGTGCTCCTCGGATTCGAAGTGATCGACGCCATCATTTGTATCTAAAAAACCTCGAAAGGATCTAATAGCATGCATGACCCTCGCAGAATGACCTGGAAAATTTTTCCCATTAATTAATTATAAAAATGAGAGCATTAAAATATTGAAGAGCAACCCTCTCTCTATATATATGGGGATAAGATGGCTGTGGCAACCATAAAGTTATTTAACTAATGGTAATTACGACGGTTCACCAATTTCATTATTAGCATCATATCGTAGTCATTTTCCCATGTAAAACACGCAAAAAGGTTGTTATAGTAGTATAAAACTGGATAGAGCTTGAAAATATAATTAATGTTACTCATTTCATTTAAGTGTTTCTTAACATAATCATATCCTGAACATGAGTGCCAGGGCCATATTTAGTTATTATAAAATAAATATAAAATAAGAAAATAATATTATACTTATTAAATAAAAATACTATCAAATTAAATACAAATTATAGATTATCAACAAAATTACATAAAATCCACTATCAGAAAACTCTTTAAGGTTTCATGCTAACGACGAAGTCACATGTTTTCCTAAACAAAGATTTCCTATCTATACTTTATTTTTTATTCTACCTATACTTATTCAGCTCAAAATTTTAAATAAATATTCAACAATAATAACCATAAAAACAAAAAAAAAAAAAACGTAGACCTGTATGCAGTTACGTGCACTAAAATTGTCAAGGCATATATGAAAAGTTATATTTACATAAAAAGTTATCATTATGGAAATTAAGCTAAATTACCTGATCCACATAAATTAAATATAATTATGGAAAATGGTAAATTACATGACAAATATGGTAATCGTAATCAATTTGAATGCATGAAACCAATATAATTAGAACGTAATAATGGAGGAAATTTGAAAACATAAAGCAATCTCAGAGTAAGGACTAGAAAGGCTTTCTATTTTATAGTTATTTCCTCTGAAGGGCATCATAATATCACATTATAAAAGTAAAAATATATAGGTGAAATACCACACTAATTAAGACTGATCCAAAATTGGTGAAACAGATCCAGATTCATGTTACGACAATTAATTCATATGCTTATATGTATTATCACCTCTCTTCTCTGCAAAATTGGAGTGGTAATGCAATCCATTGTCCTCGAGCAGCTTGGGAACCTCGTGCGAACTCTGTGATGCCTCGAGGAAACAATCGTCAAGCTCGATAAACATATTCACACTCCCAAAGCCCGATCTTGGTCCACGCACCTTCTCCATCGGCGGCGAGGGAGAAGATTCGCCGTCACTTAACGGCAGCGACGGTGGAGAGGCACGGGAGAGATTGGAAGTACTGGAGAATTGGTGTTTACCGTAGCCGCTTAAGGCGGCGCCGGTGTTCTTTAAAGCGTTGCCGTACAACGAGTGAGCGTCGGCGAAAGCGTTGAGGGAGGAGACGGCTTCTTGCATGTGTTGCTTTCGCTCAATGCACCGACTCACTGTTTTCTCGTCCTCGATCTTCGACGGAGTGCACCCCATTATTAATAGTTGATTAATGGTGGCACTGTAGGGCCGGTGCGAGGGAGGTTTAATGGAGGTTTTAGTACTTTCTTCCTCGCATAATGTTCCTTTTTATAGAATGAACTACAACGCAGTTACAGGCGTCATTACGCGGTAATTAAACACCCTTCCTAAATTAATGCCCAAAATGTCGATGACTCGTGTCTTGCCAAAATCTTCGCAAGGGTAAGTCGTTCAAATTATGCTATGAAAACTAACAGATACATCACAAATTAACATATTAAAATATAATTAGTGGATATTTGACTATATATGAGATAAGCCTATTATTATCACCAATTATAATTTAACACGTCA
>JAUMHB010057070.1:0-27275 GCA_032359685.1 Pittosporum tobira
AATTTATCCACTGACTCCTACAATTATTTCTTATCTGACAGCTATGATATATCATAATTACCTTCATATATCCAGCTCTACCACACTTTAAAATAATATTACCATATTTGATAATTGTTTTCAATACTATTGCAGATATTTAAAACTAGTGACACTGATTGTAGAAAATTATTTATCGGATATATTAACATCAAGTGTATATATATATATATATATATATATATACACACACAATTATTCATATTACTATTGCAATCTTTGTCGGGGTAATAATATAGTGGAAAGTGACAAACTAATAATTATTGACCATTTGAGTTTTAAGCATCTCAAAAGTCGTCTGACGAATGTTAGTGGGGTCTACACGTTTTCGGTTGTGGGGTCCACACGTATTCCGTTGTATGATCCACAAATACTTTGCGGCGCACAGTACGGAAACAAATATTCTCTAACTTTAACGTTGACATTCTTTTTCACGGAAACCAATATTTGCATTTAGCACCTAACAATTTATTTTATCCCCAAAAATATCATACTGTTAAAGATAAATAAATTTCATAACATATTGAAAATATTGGGTTCTTACAGTAACACCAAGTCCAGACCAAATAGGAACCGTTAGAGGTTATACACATCTCAAAGCAGAAAATTACGTCTTGCACCATAGGACTCATTCCTATGGTATCCTGGAATTTTTATCGGTTTCATCATCTCATCGAATTTCCCATGGGACCCGTTCCCATGGGGTCTTCCATCTCATTTGGTCTTATGTCACAATTGCAATACTCAACATTTTCTTTTAAAAGCAATTCATGCATGCACAAGTAATGAAAACTCATGCAAATCTTTTGTTTTGAAAACATGCTATATTTGAATTTTCACATTAAAAACCATGTCTCGTTTATGACTTTCATAAAAATCTCATCTTTCATGCACATTTTATCTTTTATTTCAAAACTCATGCAAAACATTCTTTTGAAACATGCTGATGTACACATTTATAGAAAAAATGAGAGTTGTACTTTCCTTACTTGGGCTCAAAACTTACCCCCTAACCGTGCTTCGCCGGTTAGCTCCCATTTCCATTTTCGTTTCCGTTTATGTTCTTGTTTCTGTCTTCGTCTAACTCATTTCTTCCGTTTTTGCTCTAATCACTTTTAGAGCCATTTTAATCCTTAAAAAAGGTTCTTATATACATAGACGTCTCATATTAGTACATCATTGAAGTTTTGAACTTTATAACCATCATTCCTAATTTATTGCACTAATGGTACTCGCATATGGACGACTCTCTGTTGTAGAATTCGTTTAGCTACAATCTTAAGTTTTCTACATTCTAAAATTTTAGAGCTTTGTATAGGCTCAAGAACGACTCAATTCTGAGTTCTTATGAAAAAGATATAACTTTTCAAAGTTGGAACAAATTTTTAAAAATATGCTTTGTTTTGACTTTAAAGTAGCAACTTTGGGCATTTTTCAAAACTACCAAATAATCTTAAAAAGAGTCATTATTTCTGGAAAAACATACTATCCTTGCCCAAGTTTAAGCATAGAATTTTTCATCAACTTTCACCTTATAGGCTATTTTATCCGTATTTGTAAAGTTGGTCCAAAAATCACACTTTATCAAAAATCCGAGATGCTAATGTTCTTGTTTTCTATCATTTTATAAAAATAGTAAACGACCTTATTTTCTCACATAACTTTCTGGAGATATGTTCCTTATTAAGTTAACTAAGCTCAAAAAACTTTTTGTGTATAACTCATACGTATATTAGTTTATAGAGATTTTTGATCATAGGTTACTGATTCCAACTCTATTGTTTCATCATAAAACTTATAGTAGTTACTTCCAACAATTTATTAAAATACTACATGAACTCTAAAAATTACAAAACTTTGTGGGTATCATCTAAACGTATTCAAGTAATTTCAATAATAGTTTTATGACCATTTGACAAACAATTAATTTTTATGTAATTTATGAACAGTAACCCCTTAGCCCAAAAATTTTAGATTTTTAACATACATACACTTCTTTTTTGTAACAACCAACTCTAATTCATCAACTAAGCTTTCAATACGTGATCTTAACCAACTCAATCCACATCCTACACACCTAATTCTAGTCATGGAAATCATAAATTAGGAGAAATTTCATACCTTTCTTGGTTGTTTTTACAAAACCTACCCCTTCCTTGGTTGCTATGCACTTTTCTCTCTCTATCTTTCTTCTTATCTCTTCCTTACCTCTCTTTGGCGTAAAATGACCGAACTCCCTCCCCAAAATCTTCTAAATTCCTTATAAAGGAGTAAAAAAAAATTTATTTGTGAAAAATTTATTTTGCTCTTGGATATTTTGAAAGAAACCACAAGAATTTGACACCTCAAAGGCACTTTAGTCATTTCACATCTTTATTTGTAAATTACTATTTCTTCTCTCAAGGTTTGGATGAAATAATTATTAAGTCTTTTCTCTTTTCAAGATTTTAACCATATCCCCTTTTGACTTAGTCTTTCACTTTAGCCCCTCTTAAATTTCCTATAATTTGTCTTAACAAATATTCAATCACTTTTGTTCCATTTACTACTTGGAACTTAACTAGATAATTTTAACTTGGGTCAGCTATAAAAATATAATTTCACATTGTCTTCAAAAATTTATTAACTTCGGGTCTCCAATGGTACTTCAAAATCCGAACTTCCCCAAGAATGGGAGTGATCCACTTTTTCAATTCCTCTTTAATCCAAATTCATGAGTCCATTTGCACTCTTACCGATCCATAATTTATTCACATCTTATTCACCGTTCTTAAATTCATTTCTTGTTTAATGGTTAGCCAAATAAAATTTCTAGAACCGTCCATACATTGCTTCTCTAAGTTCAAGCTCAGTGAAACTTAATTATATATACTTTGGAGCATTCTTATATACCCTTGCCATCAATTATAAATAATTTGATAAACGTGTATAAAATTTTCAATCCAAAAGTACAATTTGTTTTCATGTCCTTCATTTTAAATTTTTGGTATCTCAGAAGAAATATTTGAGTATTGTGGCACAATTAACTCTCATCATCTTCTAAACATGACCATCGTCCCGACCTCATAAGATATGAAGTGACAAAGAAACATTCACTTCTAGTCTTATAATTTAAGTTGCAAATAAGGAAATGAATAGAATAGATGAAACCTGTCTATTTCAAAAGAAATAAGTATTCACTTCTCATTCTCTAATTCTTTTCATTTTCAACAAGATTTTTTAAGACTAACAACATATTTCCTTCCAACCATCACTCAATTTTAATATAAAATTCCATTCCATTCATTTTCTTAAAGAATGAGAACTAAACGCAACATAAGGAGAGTAAATAATACTTATTTTTTTTCATACTTTCTTTCATTTTTCTCATTGCTTTCGCTCAAATGGAGCCTATATCTTTCGAATTTTGGAATGTGATGAATTATGAGGTAAAAGAGAAAAGTGAAACTTACAACTTAGTCCAAATTTATCACTTAAGCGGCAACTACAGGTATATGTAATGATCTTTTAAAACTACAGATAATTACAAAATAATAGTTGGTTAAATCTTTAAAATTCCATTATGTGGCAACTTAATTATTTATTATATGTTCATTAAGATATTTTTCTAAATAATAATTATTTTAGCATCCTTGCTTTTGTATATTCCAAGTTCAAAACATAGTCAAGATGTTATTTCTATCAAATATCAAATGAAATATTATATGACTATCATTTTATAGTAGGCGTATTTAATTATACTCGATATTTCAAAGGCAAATATATATATATATATATATTCCTCTTCCATCACACTAGTGTTAAAGTATAACTTAGATTGAAGTACAAGGAGAAATTAGACAAAGAATGAAAAATAAAAGATAGGAAAAAATACAATCAAATAATCCATCTATTTTTCTTATGTTTCTGTTTGGCTCTGCTTGTTATGTTGTGCCATTAGCTAGAGGATTTCATAGGCTAATTAATTAAGTAGCAACACCAAATTGAGTCATGAGCTGTGGGTATGCTTGAGGAGTCGTCTTAGTTGTCATGTGCCCGACGAACCCTTTTTGGTTAATCCGGCAAGGACTGCCACCACCACCGCCGATGTAGTTGCACCCATTGGGTGCAGGAGGACGGATCGGACCCTTCTGCAGCGATTGTAGACGGAGATTATTCTTTATTTTTGTCCATACTTGCTTTTCTCCATCTAAAATCCTGCATGCTTCGCTTGACTTGATCATAATTAGAGCAAAAATAAAGAGTGCTAGAATGGCCAAAACATTTCTTAAAGGACTCATAATCTCTGTAATTGTTAAGAAAATTGTGAAGAGGAAATGAAGAGAGATGGGATATTTATAGACCACTATATTAAATTAGTCGACATTTGGTATGACTTGAATTTTTCACAAGATAGCATTCTTTCTTTAATTATTTGGTTTAAGGGGCTTTGACTGTTGACTAGTAGGGTTAATGAGAATATATAGGTATAAGAAACCGAATAGGTCAAAGAATTTTAAATATAAAAGAATAGGTTTTTCAACCCAACTTGCTAAGGTACTAATACGTTCCCATGCATAAAGGTGTTCCACGAGGTATGAACGAATAGGGTATAATCTATATATATAATTTATGAATATCACTAGTTTTCTACTATTTTACTTTGTAAATGATGATTCTAAAAATTATTTTTTAATATATAATGATTTTCAAATTAATTAATTAATTAATCAAGAGCTTAATTGGTCTCTCTCTTCGAGCATTCGGGTTTCTCTCTTTTTATTGTACTAGACTTTTTTTTTTAACTTAATTTTTAAAAAGCAATACACATGAACTTCGAATGTCAAAATTTGAATATCTAATTTCGAGCATTTGAATCATCACTTGAATTTATAAATTATATTGTTTTATATTGAGTCAATACCATCAAGTCCTCCCTAGCGTGTTAATATCATTCCACTTGACAATCTTTGATTCTACTTTTTCAATAGAAAGAATATTGAACACTTTTGGGAATAACTCGATTGTTGACCAAATTCAAACTTTACCTCTAGCTCAGAATACGGTAGTGAGAGTGGATTCACCTGAAACACGGGTAACACGAGTTGTTTGTTTTCTCGTTTCTCTTTCCGATGCTTAAGTTAATGAAGAGATTAAGGTGATAATTGAAGTTTAAGATTGAGAGAGAGAGGTTTATTGTCAGTTGAGAGTGTATTTTTATAGGGTTTTCTCTTTTGTGTTTCGGATCCCGTCATTTATGCAAATGAGGTGGTATTTGTAGAATTTGCATTGATCTGCAGCCCAATAAAGTATGAATGACATGCCTTACTTGATTTGACAGGACTCCAGACGTTAGGCAGCTAATTGGACGTTGTCTTGGGACTTGTTTATGGTCTTTGGGCCACTGGACCCGAAACAAGCTGAGTCATGCACAATCAATAAGACGGATTGGGCTTACTAGCTAGTAAGGTCTGGGCCCAAGATGTATAGTTTCAAATTCCTTGACGGTGTTGGTCTAGTTGGACAGAGGTGGACGCAAACTCCTTTCGGGGTCGAGAGCCAGAGGTGGACGCAAGCTCTTTTCGGGGTTGAGAGCTGGACTTAATCCTTTTTGGGCGAGATGAATCGCCGAGACTTTGAGACTGACTGGTCGTATGAGTTGCCATGTAAGGTGCCGCATTGGCCTAATTAGGGTGAAAGTGAAAACCCTAACTCTAATTTGAGACGATCTCCATCAAACCCCATTTATGTATTCTACAATTTTCAATTGAAAGTGGAGTAATTCATTTATTTTAATTCACTTGCTTCACATTCTTTTGTCCTAGTGACGATGATTATCCCTTTCTCCTCATTTGAGTCATTTTTCTCCCATAATTTTTTTTTCATACTTTCCTTTCTATTTTTAAAAATAATTATATTAAAAATGGATGAAGAGGATATAAAACATAACTTACACCAAATAGGCTTTAAATAATAGTTATTGATTTTTTTAACAAGAAAATATGTTATCCATTAAAATTTTAACTAGATTTGATCTATCAGTACACTTACCCGTCAATATAGATGAATGATGTCTAATATGACGCTACATTATGTGTGTAAGTTTAACTAAAAAAAATAAAATTTACTCATTCACTCTTGAAAATAATGACAAAACTCCAAAAAAATTGTTATAGAAAAAATGTTACAACAAATATATCAATGAAATTATGTAGTTTATATTTATATAATACTTATTTACGTGAGGTTATTCAAATTTTAAGTAATTCAAATTTTCTCTTTCTCATCAAATGGGAGTTGTCTTAAATTGTATACTTTTGATGATTGTCAGATTCTTTTTAATACATATGAAATAATATAATAGAATAGATACCATATAAATTTTATTGTTTGCTTGTTGTGATTCTATAAAAGAAACCAAGAAGAAAAATATTGTAATATTTAAGGGGATTAAAGTTTTATTGTTTTCTTAATGTCTGGTTGGATTCTCGTTAAAGGGTGACTTGGGGACCATAAAAATTTCTCTTAAACAATATATATAATTTTTTTTCCTATCCAAATCTTATCAACTCTGAAAAGAAAAAAAAAATCAAAATTTATCACCTTTTTGTTTTTTCCCATTAAAAAGCTCCAAGCATAAGCATTGAACAATAATACAATTAAATTAAACTGAAATGCAAATGTGACCCTCTAAGTTGAAGGTTTTTCAAAGTTATTCCTCTTACTTTGAAATTGACATTTTTGTCCTTTCAACTTATTTAGTTTTTCAATAACGATCACGAAGTCAATTTTTTGTCCAAATGTTAGATCAAATGTGTACATAACATACAAAACTTTACATGTGTTGTGCATGTGTGACCACGTATGAACTTCACATGGTAAGTTCTAAGATTTTCTTACCGTTCTGTTGGTACAAATGCACACTATACATGTTGAAATCTCGTCCGTTACGTACACATTGGATCAGTTTTTTGGGATGGAAAGATTTGGAGGATCAATTTTGAAAGATTTAAGAAGTGGAAGGGACAAAAGTAGAATTTTCAAAGTTGGTAATATTTAAAAAACTCAAACATACAGTGTCAAAAGATTAATGCTCATCCAAACACACCGTTACTTGTCTTTCTGTCCCCGCCAAAAACGCATGCCAGAAGAGAGAGCTCACACAGAGGGAGGGAGAGAGAAAGAGAGCCACAAGAAGCTCACACAAACCAGGCGAAATTGTAGGATTCTTACAGAACAATGTCAAATCACAGCCAAAACAACACTCACTTCACCAATCAACCGTCACGTCACATCCATCTACCCAAATCCGATCGTCCGTACATTCCCCGGCAATTCCCTCAATTTTCCGACGTAACCTAATCTCCGACATAAAACCCTACCTTTCGGTCAATTACATCCAAATTCAGAATCGATACTCAGCAGAGGATATAGTTGAGCTTTTGATGTGAAACTCTGAAATGGTACCGCTCTAATATCAACATCTCAATTACATTCATTTCAAGCCAAAGTAATTACGAGCTTAATTATATACCTAATCTTTCTAATTTCTCTAATTAATTCGTTGATTTTATTAACATGTTAGTTGGATATAAGATTTGAAATTAAAAAATTTCGATTATGATTTGAATCTTTCTACATTACTAATTTACTATGCTAGTGAAAACTAGGGTTCGGAGTATGAGGGAGGGATAATGACCGGAGCTTTTCTAATGTATTGATTTTATGTTAGTGAAAGTATTGTTCTTAGAGCGAGTGAGAAATTTTTAGACTTCCTTAATAAAGTCCCAGTGTGATTCAAATACAAGTATAAATTATGATATCAGGAACATTATTGTCTAGTGGATAAATATCCTTTTAAGTTGAACGAGGAATTACAAAATCTATATAATTACAAATAAGATATCTACTAGGGGGAAAGTACTTCTCATAAAAAGAAACAAAGTCGAGGAATAATTCTTAAATTGATATGAAGTTGTTTGGGCTGATACTGTATAATTACACAGATTGGAAATCCTACTATTTCGGAAGTTTTGAGTCATATCTTGACAAATTTATATCACAGTTAACTGCAACGAAGTATTTCTAGAAATGTTTGGCAGATATGTTAAAATTCGGTGCACTTTGCACCTCATATGCTCGTACCGTAATGAAATTTTGAAATTTTAAAGACATTTAGAGTCTCATCTTCCATCTGTTTGATGTGATGGAATTAGTTTCATCATTAAATGTGAATCTTTTAGGCCATTGTTTAACAAAACGCATTTTTGTTACCCATTTTGCAAAAGAATAAAATATTGATTTTTTTTTTTTTGGTCTTGTGGTTATATTCTTTTAGTGTGTTCTCTTGCAAGGGTTAGTTTACCTATTTGTCTTATCCCAGCTTTCCATTATAGTTCCTCTAGATTATTGTATTTGGAAAGCCAGGTTTCCTTCTAATTAGTTTTTGTTTGAGGAAGGTTTGGTTTTTATCCACTTATTGAGGGTATTTTCTGATGATCGAGTGGGAAGATCAAGGATGTCAATGTGCTTTGTACGTAATTTTTTTTCTCTTCCAGTTGTTTGTGATAATTGGATGTAATGAAATTGGGACTCTTTAGGGAGAAGCATTTATATTTTCACTTGTTAAGACGGTCATCTCCCTTTTTTTTTGGCATTGCTTTTGGCTTCAGCCATGGGAGCATCTTGGAGCACTTAGTTCCAAATTTATGTGGTGATTGAAAAGCTGTAATATTTTGTTTCGGCTTATTGACTTAGAGTGGACTTCTCGTCCTCATCTCATCTTGTGTCTTCTATTTTTTATAAGTTAAAATTTCTTTCTTAATAATATTAACTACTGGGTGTCTCAATTTCAACACATGGTGGGATATGAAACATTGATTTAAAAGTTTCATAGATTTAATTTGTAATTTCAATTGAATATCTAATGAAGAGTTAAAGAAGATATAAGCAATCTTGATTTCATTAAGGTCAGACATAATACAAGAATACATGAGAAATCCTTAATCATATCCCAATAGTTAATGTTTTCTGGTTCTGATGAATTTTTGAACTTACAGGATACTGCTGTGAATATCATTGTTGGTTCTCATGTTTGGGTTGAAGACCCATCTGTAGCTTGGATCGATGGAGAAGTATCAAAGATAAATGGAAAAGAAGTTGAAATCCAGACTACTGATGGCAAGACGGTAATTATGAGTACATATCATGTCAAATATCAATCCTTCACATGAATGGATACTTAAAAAACCACACTTCTACATTACAATTGTCGTTGTCTATTCATGAAACTCCTTTATTTCATTATTTAACATCCTGTTCTCTTGCAACCGTTTTACTGCCGGCCAGGTTGTTGCAAATTTATCTAAGATCTATCCGAAGGATGAGGAAGCTCCTGCGGGTGGAGTTGATGACATGACCAAGCTATCTTATCTTCATGAGCCTGGAGTCCTGCAGAATTTGGCTGCTAGATATCAACTCAATGAAATCTATGTAAGAAAATTGCCACCTTCAGATTTTTTATTTTTTTAAAATTAATATTCTGCTCTCACATTATGGCAGACTTATACCGGAAGTATTCTTATCGCCATTAATCCATTCCAAAGATTGCCTCACTTGTATGATGGTCACATGATGGAACAATACAAAGGAACACCATTTGGAGAATTGAGTCCTCATGTTTTCGCAATTGCAGATGTTGCTTTCAGGTGATCTTGTATTCTTCTTTTATTTATTCAACTGTGTTCATTACGTGCAAACAAGTTACTAACTTGATTGAAATTTGAAACTAATCAGGGCAATGATCAATGAGGGAAAAAGCAACTCCATTTTAGTCAGTGGTGAAAGTGGGGCTGGAAAAACTGAAACTACTAAAATGCTTATGCGCTACCTTGCCTATTTGGGTGGACGTAAAGGCACTGAAGGACGGACTGTTGAACAAAAAGTTTTAGAAGTAAGTTGTATAATCTTACTTTATTTTTAGGCTTAAATAATATTTATGTAATCTGGGCTTTAAGATCAGGGTCAAGTAAATATAGATACTCGTAGTTTTGTTACATTTTATACAGGATATTGTGGTAGCTTTATGTTCCCCTGTTACTTTGCTTTCTATTGATTGACCTATTTTGGGTCTATTTTTTCATGCAAATGCAGTCTAATCCAGTCCTGGAGGCATTTGGAAATGCAAAAACTGTTAGAAACAACAATTCCAGGTGTGAAGATTCATGCTATGATCTAGTGGTTTCTTTAATACTACCTCCGTTCCCAAATTAGAGATGGTTATTCGTTTTTGTTACGTTCCATCATTGATCGGTTTCTAATTTAGTACCATAAAACACCAGTGTATTCCTAATTTATCATTTAATTATAAATACAAATGAAATTATACACCATCTCAACAAAAAAATGTTTTAAAAACATTTTCCTTTCATGTAAATTTGTAATCAAAATCTATTTTTAAAAACGTCGTTTTCTTAAGGTATCTCTAATTTTGAAACGGAGGGAGTATTAAAACAGTGAAATTTCTTACATGTTCTCTAAATACGTTGGCAGTCGTTTTGGTAAATTCGTTGAGATCCAGTTTGATAAATACGGAAGAATATCAGGTGCAGCTATTAGAACTTACCTTCTTGAGAGATCTCGGGTTTGCCAACTGTCAGATCCTGAACGCAACTACCACTGTTTTTACCTTCTTTGCGCTGCACCGTCAGAGGTAGTTTTGTCACTTTAATTTCAGTAATCACCTTTTACTAATATTCCAGCCTTCTAAAAAAATTTCGATTTTTGTCAGGAAGTAGAGAAATATAAGCTGGGAAACCCTAACTCATTTCACTATCTTAATCAATCAAATTGCTATGAACTTGTTGGTGTTAATGATTCTCAAGAGTATCTTGACACTAGGAGAGCCATGGATATAGTCGGCATAAGTGAAACCGAACAGGTACAATATTTGTCTTCAAAAGGTTTCTGCAGCACTATTTGACCTCATATAATAAATCTGAAAAAAAATAATATATATATATATATATATATATATATATATATGTATATATTAATAAATCTGCAATTACCGTCCACACTCCCTCAGGAAGCAATTTTCAGAGTTGTGGCTGCAATTCTTCATCTTGGTAATGTTGAATTTTCTAAGGGAGAAGAAATTGATTCATCAGTTCTAAAAGATGAGAAATCCAAGTTTCACCTTCAAACGACAGTCGATCTTCTCATGTATGAATATAGACTTTGTTATCTTCACCATGTTTTTTCTACCATTTTCAGTTTTTTTTTAAATTTTTTTTTTAATTAATTAATTTATTGAGTTGATTGAGTCTAAATTTCAGGTGTGATCTTAATGCATTAGAAGATGCAATATTGAAGCGCGTAATGGTCACGCCTGAAGAACTTATCAAAAGAAGTCTTGATCCAGAGGCGGCAACTGTTAGCAGGGATGGTTTAGCCAAGACTTTATATTCACGCGTGTTTGACTGGTAAACTGATTCTGTCCTGTTGACTTTCGTATATTCATTGAAGTATATATCATTAGACCGATTGATGCTACGGGTGCATGATTTTTACATTAACAGGTTGGTAGACAAAATTAATAACTCAATTGGGCAAGATCCTAATTCGAAATCTCTGATTGGGGTTCTTGACATCTATGGTTTTGAAAGCTTCAAAACTAACAGGTATTGATTGATATATAGGAAGGAATTTATTTTGTACTAGTATATATTTTTGGGTTGTGATGTTTTCACGCCACCATACTTTTTAAGGTTATGAGATTACATAAACCCCCTTCGATGATTAAGTATCAACAAGAATGTGTGTGTATGTATACAGACATATACATGTATATAGCATGGAAGTGAAATAATGGGCATCTGTGTACTGTTCTACCATTAAAAGGCAAAATCGGTTGCAATGGAGAAATTTAATGTGCAAATATTACTTCCCTGGACACACATACACATGTACACACATATATGATAAAGCCAATATTACTTCCCTACACACACATACACGTATACACACATATGATAAAGCAGCTTTTCTACATAATTTATTCTGTTTCTAATTGGATGCAACTTATTTTAGTTACTTCATTGGTGACTCAATTATTGTTACTTGGGTTTGAATTTATATTCATCTATGCAGTTTTGAACAATTTTGTATTAATTATACAAATGAGAAGCTGCAACAACATTTCAACCAGGTACTATATGATTTTGGCATGTCAGGTGGCACCATTTTAACACAGCTTCAAGACCATAATTTAGTTATTGTGATATATATACAGCATGTGTTCAAGATGGAACAAGAAGAATACACAAAAGAGGAGATCGACTGGAGTTACATAGAATTTGTTGATAACCAAGGTGTCCTCGATCTTATTGAAAAGGTAACAAAAGGAATTGATTAATCCACCAGGAAAATTGTTAAATCCACTAGTAGGGCCGACAATTAAAGCATATAAAGTCCATTGCAATAAAGTACCTCAAGCTAAGATTGTAGTACATATTTTCACACTTGGTTGTTGGTCATTTTGCAAATAACATATTTTCACAGAAACTTCGTTTATACTGTTTTTGCAGAAACCTGGAGGGATCATCGCTCTTCTAGATGAAGCCTGGTACGATAAATAATATTCAGTCACTTTATATATGTTAGCTACTTTGGGTGTTAATGTATATTGTATGTACGATGGACTTCTTCTACTTTCAGTATGTTTCCCAAGTCAACTCATGAAACATTTTCGCAAAAGCTGTACCAGACATTCAAAGCTCATAAACGCTTTGTCAAACCAAAATTGTCCCGGACCGATTTTACTGTTGCTCATTATGCTGGAGAGGTTTGGATTATTATGCATTTCCTTCTAAATAATAATTAAAAAAAAACTCGAGTGCTGTTGAAGTCAGGTTCCTATGCATTAACGTGTACCTTCTCGCTGCTTATGGATTTTCAGGTCCAATATCAATCTGATCAATTTCTAGACAAAAACAAAGATTATGTTGTTCCTGAACATCAAGATTTGTTGAGTGCCTCCAAATGCTCTTTTGTAGCTGGCCTTTTCCCCCAGCTCCCCGAAGAGACAACTAAATCATCAAACAAATCTGCCAAGTTCTCATCTATAGGAGCTCGATTTAAGGTATATAAACTATTTTATCATCTCACTCACAATTTTTAGTGGATATTAAATCAGAAAGATAAGTGCTTAGTTTAAATTAGTCATTATAATTTTGTGCAGCTACAACTCCAACAATTGATGGAAACGCTAAATTCTACGGAACCCCATTACATTAGATGCGTGAAGCCTAATAATCTTCTTAAACCTGCTGTTTTTGAGAATGTCAATATCTTGCAACAACTACGGTGTGGTGTGAGTACAAACTCGGAATTTAGTTTTTAACCTATTTGTCATTATTCCTAGTGATACTGGCCCTCCTTACTATTCATTGTTTATGTAGGGTGTTCTTGAGGCAATTAGAATCAGTTGTGCTGGCTATCCTACTCGCAAGACGTTTTTCGAATTTCTTAATCGATTTGGTCTTCTCGCTCCAGAAGTTATGGAAGGGAAGTAAGTATATAAGCTCGTGTTCCAAACTGTGTAGCAAAATTGTTATCTTTTTGTTGTTCTCCAATTATTTATTTATTTATTTATTTTGGCTGATTTAACATGCCTTGATTCTTACATCTGGGGTTTATTATTCAATAAATTTGTAGCAATGATGAAAAGGTTGCATGCCAAAAGATCTTGGAAAAGACAGGGCTCATGGGATCTCAGGTAAACTTTGTCTTTTACCTGTCAACCTTCAATCTCAAATCTTTGGTTTATTTTTAATGCTGATCCATGGCTAGAGTTTTATGCTTCTAAATATTTACAATGAATCGCACATTATTAATTAGCTAGTGGGGGCCCACATGGAGTGCATGTCGTTAATTCAAGGTGACAGACTTGTTAGTTCGACAAGGTCCTCGCTCAGATGAGGGTGGAGTGGGACCCTCATGTGAGAGGGGACCTTGAGGAACTAAAAAAAACACTCTCCCCTATTTGTTTCGACAAAACTTCTAAAAGCTAAAAATCTCGAGGGATTATGTATGGAGTTCCCATTGTGCCAGCTGACAGCATATGAAGCAAAGAGCTAAGGGTGAAGGCATATATAAAACCTCCACAACTTGATAAACATATTATTATTTTTCATTCCTATTTTTGATTTTTGATTAAAAGTTTGAGCCTGATTAGCGCCTATATCTTGTATTAGATAGTTTGTGTAAATGACTTTGCAGATGGGAAAAACTAAAATTTTCCTAAGAGCCGGTCAGATGGCTGATCTAGATGCTCGGAGAGCCTTAAAGCTTAGCAATGCAGCCAAGACCATTCAAAGGAAAATTAGAACTCATATTACCCGCAACCATTTTGTTGCTATGCTGGAGTCTGCTATTTGTGTCCAATCCTTCTGTAGAGGTTTGTCTAAATGTTTTGCTATTTCATTTTCCATCATATGTAAGCTGATTAATTTAATATTTTATTAAATTCACATTGCCTTTGTATGAAAATTATAGGAAGCATTGCTTGCAAAATATATGGAAATATGAAAAAGGAAGCGGCTTCTATTAAAATTCAGACGAAATCACGGGGACACTCTGTGAGGCAGTCCTACTCGAAACTTAGATTCTCTGTCATTCTCCTCCAGACGGGTATACGGGCAATGGTGGCCCGTAAAGAGTTCAGATTTAGGAAGCAAACTAAGGCGGCAATCTTGATACAAGTTATTATCTGCCGATATTTGTATTATTAAAGCTTAAAGATCTAGTTTGATGCAGGCTCTGTTATTAATTCTACTCCAATCTTTGCAGGCCCATTGGCGTGGTCATAGAGATTTTTCGCACCATAAGAAGTTGATAAGGGCATCCGTAGTCACACAATGCAGATGGAGGGGAAGAATTGCTAAAAGGGAGCTTCGGAAACTAAAAATGGTGGGTGTTAATATGTGTTTATGTTAACCTAGCATTAGTGTTCAGAAGATATTTAGTCTACATGAACATCTGTAGAAAAATCACTGCTTGCTATTGCTACTACATGTTAATATAATATCTGTAATTTTATGAAAATTCCCTCACGTAACTCACACTCATTTTTTAGGCTGCAAGGGAAACAGGTGCGCTCCAAGAAGCAAAGGATAAGCTTGAAAAACAGGTGGAAGAACTTACATGGCGCTTGCAGTTGGAAAAGCGTATGAGGGTAATATATAAATATATTTGTTGAGACTCAACTAATTACATCTTATCGCTGCAAGATGTTGACTTTCATATATCAGTCTCTGTAAGCAAACTAGTAATTTAATACTGACTTTGGTATATTCGCCTGAAGTTTGAAAGTCATGCGTACAGACTGATTTAGAAGAAGCCAAAGGACAGGAAATATCGAAGTTGCAGCAATCCTTGCATGCCATGCAAACTAAAATCGATGAAACGAATGCCTTGCTGGTCAAGGAACGTGAAGCTGCACAGAAAGCAATCGAAGATACATCTTCAATCATCAAGGAAACCACAGTTCCTGTTGAAGATACAGGAAAGATTGAGGCATTAAGTGCAGAAGTGCAAACCTTGAAGGTAATGTCGGTTACACATTATAAGAGATCTACCTCTAATTGGTGTGGTTAATATCGTTGACCACGACATTATTTCTTTATCTTGATTCTACAGGCATCATTGCAATCCGAAAAAGAGAGAGCTGATGATTTTGAAAGAAAGTATGCAGCAGCCGTGGAGTCGGGTGAAGAAAAGCGTCAGAAGTTAGAAGAAACTGAAAGAAGAGTTCATCAGCTTCAGGAATCCTTGAACAGGTAGCATCTGCATACAACCCTTAACAATTTATTTATTTATTTTCTCATTGTCACTATATACATATCCTGCGAAGTGCTTATATTACCGTCAAAAGAGCATCAGAGAATATATATAATGAATTCACTTTATTTCCAGCTTATGACGCGCAAGCCTTTAGCTTTCAATTAGGTTATATTTTCTTGGGTTTAACAGAATCATAGACAAAAGAATAATTTAATTGATTATGGATATATGAGGGAAAACTGAGGAGAATTTAGTGTAATTTATTATCTTAAATCCTTCGTAGTACGTGCTAGAAACAATTGCAGTTAGTCACAGGAGATACATATGCTGAATAAGTTGAGCTTGAGTGGCTGCTGTATGTTAGTATTTGACTAATAGTAGAATTGATCTAGTGTGCCTCAGGATGATATACAGTATGTCAGACCAAGTGTCAGAGCTCAAAATGATATTATGTAGCTCTTCCCACTCGAGTTCAACCTCAGGATTCATTGCTAGAGAAAGTCGAGGTGATGCCACATCATCCACGTCCTCCGATTCTACCTCCACCGATTCCGATTTCACCTTTCCGCCCCCTGCTTCAACTCCACCAAACCTCCCCTCCCTCAATCCCGGTGCATTACAGATGATAGCTCAGGATCTTTCAGCTGCTGAAATCTCAGGTCAGTCTTGTTTTCTAGATTAGGAGACTTCCTAATTCAGCCACTCATACCATTTTTTTCTTGACCCCTCTCCATGAAACTGTATTATATAGTTTTTGTTTTTTTCCCTTGATGGTTGCATGTGCAGGATCTGAAAACTGGGAAAGTGACCGGGAGGGGGCATTTGATGATTTCTTCTGATGGACCTTTTCTCTTTAAATTTGTTGTATTCTTTTTTATCTATTCTTGACGGATGGCTAGCTTTTAGTTTGATTAACTTTTTGCGGTTTGGCATACTTCAGTAGGCACCTCAACCCAAAATGCAATTGTAGATAACTAATATCAATGAGAATTAATTACTAGTCGTATTTGCAATCTCTCTCTTCATCTATCGACAAATGTTCTAAAATATTAGAAATTGTGTAAGTTGCTCGTAAACATTACCTGTAGTTATAATGTAATTTCATTGATCTTATAGGTTTGTTTGCAGGATTAAAATAGTGACTGGGATTTGTTATTAGGTTCAGGTTCTGGTTTTTATCTTCTAGATGTCTCTGTCCTGTAATACTCACTTTACGGGAGTCGCAATAAATTTAGCAATCCAACACAAAGAGATTATTGTGCACAACATTTATTTATTTATTTTAAAATGATATTTTCATTACCTTAAATAAGTCAGTCTTCATGGAAGGAAGATGTTATTCCCCCCCTCCCACATTGGTACCAGTAGAAGGTCCCGCATAAAGCATCATCATAATCTGATTATCTTTCATCAGGCTTTCTTCCTCCAACTCTTTGGTCTTTGGTAAGCCTTCAATTTTCTCACCGTGCCATTCTTCGATTCAATGTTATAGTTCCGTGTTTATCAAGTAGATAATTAGATGGTTGTGCCGGGAATCAAAAATATAGGCTGTCTTTTGTTCAATCACGGTTTCTGTATATTTTCTCTAAAAAACTATTTTAGTTATAATTAGAAGTAAGTCTCCATGGAAGAAAGATGTTATTCACCCCCTCCCACACCAGTACCAGAGGAAAGCTCGCCTAAAAAGTAAATCTCCATGGATGAAAGATGTTATTCTTCTCCAAGACCAGTACCAGCGGAAGGCTCACATAAAGAAGCATATAATCTGATTCACTTTTATCAGGTTTTTTCACTCCAACTCTTTGACCTTCAGTAAGTCAATATTCTGATTTGACCCTAACTTTTGTAGTCAGTCGACTCGGTCCTTTGAATGTGGAATAGATTCAATCTTCTGTTACAGCCCAGGTTTGCTTCATAATTTCTTTTATGTACGGTGGCTTATTTAATGTGTGCGAATCAAGAGTTTAGGTTTTACATGAAAAAGTATACGCTGACAACCCAAAGTTTAATAAACACGTCAGTAACATATATTGAAAAGACGATTTTTGTTATATAAAGGGATCTACAGGGACCCTCCTCGTATCTTGTATTGGGAACAATGATCATGTTTTTGTGACTGATATTCTGGAATGACTGGCAAATAGCATCACTAGTCACCTATTAATATCCAATTAATTTTTATTTTATTAGTATTTTTTTATTCTAAATTTTTGTTTAATATTCTTGTACTCTGAAGATTACCATTTTCAATGTACGTATGTAGTATAGGATGCAGTTAATGGAATTATTTTCCTTTTGCAAATAATAGACTGGAAGAGAAGCTCAGCAACTCAGAGTCGGAAAATAAAGTTATTCGTCAGCAGGCTCTATCCATGGTTCAGGATAATAAGGTCCTATCAGACTTAGAGGCAGAAAACAAAGCTCTTCGTCAACAGGTTCTCTCAATGGCCCAAAATCATAACGTTATGGCAGGACGCTCCAAATCAGTTATACAGGTAAACTTAGTGTAAATTTACAGTTTCATCTAACTGAAATCTTGTCTATTATTACTAAATTTTCTCTGGTTTTACTGTTATTTGAACCTTACAGAGGGGTGAAAGCACAAACACTGCTATAGTTAGTGGAGCTATAGTAAGTGAAATTGAATTATAGAACACGTATATGTTTGCAACAATTTCTGCGATTTCTAATAATAGAAAATTATATTGTGCGATAGGATCTCCCAAGTCCTCCAGTACGCCATGCGAGGAAACTTTCGGATGCAGAGGAGAGACCCCAAAAATCGCTCAATGAGAAACAGCGGGAGTATCAGGACTTGCTTATCCGGTGCATCGCACAGCACCTAGGGTTCTCTAGAGGCAGACCCATTGCTGCCTGCATCATATACAAATGCCTAAAGCAGTGGAGATCGTTTGAAGTTGAAAGGACTAGCATTTTTGACCGGATTATACAAACCGTGGGCCATGCTATTGAGGTATATACAAATCTTCTGATTTTTGATTTTTTTTTTAATTTCAATTTTTTTTTAATTTAATTTTTTTGAACTTCAAACATAATTTTGTGAATTATAGACGCAGGACAACAATGAAACCCTGGCCTATTGGTTATCCAATTCATCAACTTTGTTGTTGGTGCTTCAACGTACACTTAAAGCTGCTGGTGCTGCCGGGATGACTCCACAGTACCGGCGGTCCCCATCAGCTACCTTGTTTGGGAGGATGACACAGGTACATAGTTGATTTGGTTATAAGATTGTGCTATTTTTAGCAGATTTTTTTGTAAAAGGATTCACTACCTTTTTTTTTTCCAGAGCTTCCGTGGGGCTCCACAAGGTACTGACCTTTCTTTTGCCAACGGTGGACCAGCCGGTGGAGGGGATACCTTATGCCAAGTTGAAGCCAAATACCCTGCTTTGCTGTTTAAACAGCAACTGACAGCATATGTGGAAAAGATATATGGCATGATCCGCGATAATCTCAAGAAGGAGATATCTCCGCTACTTGGCTTGTGCATTCAGGTACTATTTACAAATTAACTCAAAATAATCTCATAAGAGAATCTAATATTGATAATAAAAATCATTTTTTGCAACTAACTCCCAACTTACTAAGCCACTTCAAATTTTATGTATCTGGAACCTAAATGCTGTAGGCACCCAGAATATCAAGAGCAAGCTTACTCAAGGGGACGGCTCGTACACTTGCGAATGCTGCTGCTCAAGAAATTTTGATCGCTCACTGGCAAGGGATTGTAAAAAGCATTGGGAATTTCTTGAATATGTTGAAATCTAATCATGTAAGTGAAATACCTATCATGTCCTTTATTCTCCTCTATGTTTTGTTTCTTAATTTACTTGGGACATGTTTTTGGCACTGTGATGGTTGGTCTAATTATTTCCGCTACTTTCTTTCTTCAGGTACCTCCATTTTTAGTTCGTAAAGTGTTCACACAGATATTTTCTTTCATCAATGTGCAATTATTTAACAGGTTTTCCATCTACTAACATCTTGATAAATCTTTATATTTCTGTAAGAATATTCTGTTTGCGACTCCCATTTTTATTTATTTAATTTATTTTTTTATAGTTATTATTCCTCTTTCTGGTTGCAGTCTTCTTTTGAGAAGAGAATGCTGCTCATTTAGTAATGGTGAGTATGTCAAGGCTGGATTGGCTGAACTGGAACACTGGTGCCACCAGGCAACTGATGAGGTAATCTTGATTTTCATTTCCCTCACTAGGTAATGTTTCTAAAATTAAATAAATAAAATAAATAAATCTTTTGGTAACCTTGATCTGTAATTTCCTCTTTTGGTAATGTTTCTCTCTCAAGTTTCCTGACAGAAGAAATAAAAATACACAGTATGCAGGTTCAGCCTGGGATGAGCTCAAGCATATAAGACAGTCCATCGGGTTTCTGGTATTGCATATAATACTCCAGCATAGTGTGTAAATTTTGCTTGTTTTGTTATCTTTAGGTTGCCAGCATTACATGTTATCTATTGTTCGCAAATAAATAAACTTGAAAGAATTAAAGTATAGATCAATAGAATCAAAGAATAAAAATAAACTACCCCAAAAGAAGGAACTTTTTTTATTTTTTTTTAGTAAATTGTCTAGAAGTTGGTGACGCCATTAATATATCCTCTATTCTTGATTTCCTGATTTAGGTGATACATCAGAAGCCAAAGAAGACACTGGATGAAATAATCCATGACCTGTGCCCTGTTAGTGGCTATTCAGTTTTTCTCGATGAACCATTTGGTTTAACCTGTTATATGATGATCCATTGTTCTGAAGTTAGTTAATTTTCTACAGGTACTTAGTATTCAACAACTCTATAGAATCAGCACCATGTACTGGGATGACAAGTATGGCACACATAGCGTTTCACCTGATGTAAGTCTTCATTCATTTTTTCACCATGTAATATTCACTAGATTATCCACGTGACCTTTTTTTTTATATTCACTTTCTTATACATTTTGAACAAACATTATTTAGATAAATTACGAAATATAAGAGCAAAACCAGTATGCGTGGCACGCACAAAGATTACATAGTGAGAGATTGGTTGATAAGTCGAGAGATTATAGTAAGGGATGGCATAGAGGAAGGGATGATTGCAGAAATAATCGAGGTTTTAAGTAAAACTTAATATAAAAATTATTTTACCCATGTATTTCGGAACCAAATAAAAACTCATTTTGCTCTTATAATTGTAATGAAGGGATTATGATTTTTTCGATTTACAGATAATATCCAACATGAGGGTGCTAATGACTGAGGTTTCAAATAATGCTGTCAGCAGTTCTTTCCTGTTGGATGATGATTCAAGGTTAAATTTGAGACAGTAAATTTTGATTTACAGTTTCATCCTTTTTTTTTTTTTTTTGAATATTTTCACGTCTTCATCAAAAATTGTGTAGTTGTTGTTTACAACTGACTAGTCAGTGATCACTTGCATTGCAGCATACCGTTTTCAGTTGATGACATCTCTAAATCAATGGATCAGATTGATATTACAGACATTGAACCCCCTCCACTTATTCATGAAAATTCAGGTTTCAGTTTTCTCTTGCCTCGTGCTGAGTGATGATGGCTTTTCCATCATATATGTGTATAATTTGTGAAAATTCAGACTTCAGTTTTTTACCATGTTCTTTCCACTTGAACCTCAAAGAAGCCATGAAAAACAATAAGCACTAAATTTTCCATATTTTCGTAAGGACATTTTCCTTTTAAGACCTAATCTCAGTTTGGTGTATGATAACAACTTTACATTGCTAGTAGGGTTATGTTAGTATATCTGGTTTTACTTCTATAGATTTTGCGAAGACTTTCTTCTGCTCAAATATAAACCAACTTTTGCTTCAAATAATACAAGGGTGACCCCCTTAATATTCAAGTGGAAAATGTTCAAAAATCGAGTCTCTCTGGATCTTTGACCCCTCTAATGTTCAAAATAATGAAGTTAAGCAATGCAACCAAAACTAAATATCAAATTTGATTAATATTTTACCAGTAATCCTAATATGGGTTTTATTTGTAAGGTCTAAAACGGTCTTGAAAAAAGAGCTCAAGATCACAAATGTATAATTGTAAAAGTCCCATTCCGTTTTTCTGAAAATTTGTTTGAAAAATGAACATTTCTTATTTTCCTTTGCTCATTTAGTTTAAAAGAGAATATGAGAACCTTTTTCTGGGGTTCTATAAGGCTAATGAAAAGCTCAGTTCACCTCAACTCAATTTGCATGTCCCTAACTCTTTGACTGCATTTTAGCCATTTACTTATTGTAGCTTTTGGGCTTTGTAAACTGAACAAAATAAGTAGTCCAACTACATACAGTTTCAGACCGACATTATTAATATGGGCTCGGATATAGATCCACCTGCTTGGGTAAGTATCGATACATGTGGTGGATTAAACTCATGTTTCTAGGGAATATAAATAAGAATACAAAGAAAAAACTTAGTTTTGTTTGTTACAAAAACAAATATTTTTTGAATTTTTCAATATATGATATGCCAGGAAAAATATAGTCAATAAAAAATTCTTTTGTTATTTTAGAAAAATGACTTATGGATTTAAATCAAAAAATTATTTTCTGAAAAGTGGTCTTAATGATGTCTCTTTCTGTCATTCTTCATAGTACTTTTATTTAATTATTTTTATCATCTTTTTATTTATTTTTTTAAAAATAAATATGTTTATTTTGTATTTTCACAATATATGCATAATTAGTACTTTCGTATTGAATTATATATACACATATTTTGTAATTAAATTTTCTTATTCTTAAGAATTTTCAAAACCACTATCTTATTAAAAAAAATTCCTATAAAATATAAACATTTTTACTGTTAGATCACAATGTTAAGTTTTTACATACATACAAATAAATTCAAATTTTCAATTTAAGAACTTAATTTATCTTATTAAAAAAATTAAAATATACTTATATTAATTTATAATAATATAATTTTACATTTATTTCAAAAATCAAATATAAAAATACATTTTCATCCTTATTTTCAGCTTAAACATCAAATATTAAAAAATAAATCAATTTTTTAAAAACTATTTTCACATAAAATATTTTACCAAAAATATTTTTTGAAACATATTTCTCTTATATCAAATTGAGCCTAATATTAATGAGCTTTAGTATCTTTACTACCTTTGTTAGAACAACAATTAATCACAGCTCTAGTGAAATTGCTGATAAGGTCCTCCTAAATCTTTCACATGGCCCGGAAATAGTTGTAGTGGGTGCACATTTGTTTATATGTTTGTTTGTTTGTTACAATTTTATGTAACCAAATTGTTAAGGATATATGGGGACCTATTGGAATTAGTTTGGTATACTCCTCCATCTTAAAAAAAATGTCTCAAAACGAATAAAATATTAAATTTGAGGAAAAAAAATTTACTTGTTAACAATTAACTTTAATTAAATATTTTAGAGTTAATTCAACAATTATAATAAGATCTTTGAACTTTAATTAAATATTTTAGAGTTAATTGCAGATAATGTTATTATCAACTTGATAAACAACGCACTATATATCATTAATTAATAAAACTTGATTGATCGAATACATCAATATTAATTTACTTTTATGTACGTTCATATCGCAATGGTGATAGAGTCGACAACGTTGAAAACAAGATCAGGATTGGAATTTTAATTACACACAGTCTGACGACGACATAACAAATTAATATGTAGCCATTTCCAAAAACATCAAAATTGTTTTCTGCAACTTCATATGCATTTATTTGTTTTAAAAAAAGCAAATGCGTGCATCTGCAAAATAGCCTATATCCTATTCCCTATGTCTCAAAAGTTAATCTGGAAGCATAAAGTATGTCAATGCGAACTGAACTCCCACTAGATTTCTCCTGGAATTAGTAAAAAGGAATAGCAATGAAAGCTTAAGCACCTACATTTACTTTGGCTGAGTAACCTCCACATATGGTAACACCATCAAGACTAGGCTATATATATATATATATATATATATATAGCTCCACAATTAATAAAGTGACGTTTGTTATAGATTCCCTCAATTTTATTTTATATTATTTTGAAACTTCGCGTGTAAATTGAGAGTCCTATTCAGTTTTTGGAGCCCTACGTGTAAAATAAGAATTTTGTTTGAGTTATGGGAAATTTTTTCGTGTTCTAAAAATTTCCCTCTATGTTAATCTCCACCGAAGCTAATTGATCCCCGATCAGCTAGACACTAGACCCTCCATCCGCCTAGGTCAGCATAGTATTTTATAGAAAGTTGGTATTTTTCAATAATTTTTTTTTCCAAAATAAGTAAGCGCAAAAAATCAAGTAAAATAAAGCTCTCATATTGAGACAGAAGGACTCCTATGTAATTTTCACATGCATGCAAGTCTCTTTTTGTCTTGTTATTTATAGCTTAAGCTAAGCTGCTCATTTATTTTGGCCGAGTAATCTCCACAATTAGTAACACCAACAAGACTAGGCTATATAGCTCCACAATTAATAAAGTGACATTTATTTATAGCTTAAACTAAGCTGCTGACTTCCATTCTTCTTATATTGATCTTGTGAGGGAAAAAAAAAGAAGAAGTTATCTTTCTATGGAGAAATTGAAGTTGAATGACACAGAAAAATTCAAAGGGACGTGGGATGGCACAAACTTCAGCTTTGAAAGAGATCGTAGCTTTGGGTTTTCCTGGCCCCAAAGAAACTACACATGTAGTTTTTGCAGGAAAGAGTACAAGTCTGCTCAGGCTCTTGGGGGTCATATGAATGTTCATAGGAGAGATAGGGCCAAACAGCTGATACAACAGTCATCTCCCTCTCAGGAAATTTCTTTAACCTCAAAACCTAACCCTAACCCTAATTTCACACCACCAGTATTAGCAAAACCTGTTCCATCTGCAGCTAGGTTCTTACCATATAACTACCATGCCTCTTGTTCTCAGCATGATGATCTTTTGAGTACTCAAATTAGGGATACAAGAAAGAAAATGGGGATGGAAGCTTACGTCTATAAAATTGGGGAGTTTAACAGTTCTAAAAATCAAGAAAATGAGTCTAGGGTTTGGAAGAAGAGAGAAGGTTTGGGGTTGGATATGAAAATTGGTGGTCAGATAAGAGATGTAAAGGAGGATTTGGATTTGGAACTTCGACTCGGATGCTCCTAAATTAATCGCCTCTTCAACAATCTTGCATACTACTACTACTACTATTTTTAGTTGTGATCATTTTGTCCGGTAAGTGAGTTGCGTTTATGTCATTAATCCCCTCCAAACATGATCTTTCTATCTGTTTGATACTGAAGAAATGGAGGAAAGAAAAGAAAATTTGAAAGCTTTCCACTTTTTTACTCCTTTGTTTGGTTTCTATTTACTTAATAATTAATTATTGGCAGTGAGATACAGAAGATTGAGTCTGGCTAGCTGTGGATGTTTATTCTAAGATCACACTCAGTTAGTTGAGAATTCCATCTTTATAATTTTTTTTTTCTTTAAGCACAGATCTGCAGTTTACTTAATTTCTTGGCAGTGAGATAGAGAAGGTTGAGTCTAGCTAGCTGTGGATGTTTTTGTTTGAGGTAATTAATTAATATGATTATTCTGAGATCACACTCAGTCAGTTGAGAATTCCATCTCTATAATTTATTTTCTTTAAGCACAGATCTGTAATTCATCGATCTGATGTACCATGATGATTGAGAAGGTTCTGAATAATCTATATTAAGTTAACCTTATTATTGGATTAATTGTCTCAATATCTTGAGTAGTTCATTTTTTTTCACAAAATGAATCACTTTTCAAATTTTGAAAGTCAGCCCTTAAAATTTTAAATTTCAAAATTAATCTGAATTCATCTGATTTTAGTCAACACGATCGTGACTGTTTTAAACTATCTATAAGTTTTACTCATTAAAATATTTATTGTTTTTGATTCTATAATGAACCCTATCAATTTTTAATTTTAGAATTTCAGAAATTGACACTTGAAATTCTAAAAATGACTCAATTTGTGAAAAATTATAATTGCTATCATCACTACGATATTGGCAGGCAGCTGGATTATAATTCGATGGTTAATGTAAATATTTGGCTTAAATGTAATATAATTCTGAATTAGATGAGGCTGGGTACTTGGATTGAGGGATATACATCCCTTCTGTGATTGTCCTAATATAATGCCAAACAACCCGTTTATTCATTAGAAAACTGGCTAGGTCATTAGAACGTTCACCACAAATTAAGGCATGATTAAGGATTAATTGTGATGTGACTCAGAATGTTGATCATCACATTAACTTTCATAAATCATAAAAGATAAGAATATTTCCATTCATTGGTAACTATATATAAACCTCAAAATTGGGTCCAATTTTCAAGGTAAATTTATATATACTCGTCTCTCAAAATGAGAATTCACTTTTACTTCATTTTTCTCCACTATAAAGTAATTAATTTCCTAGCCAGGGCAGAAGTAGAAATGATTTTGCTGATGATGATTTTATTATTAAGTTTTAGGACTGAAATTATTTGTTATTGAGAACAAATTATTGAAAAAGATGCAAAACTCTAAATTTGTCCTACACAAACTTTAACATGAGTCAAGTCGAATAAGAATTACTTTTCCGACCAAAGGAGTTCAAAGTAACTATATCAAAATATACATAGTTTCGGAGTTCCAATACACATGAGATTTTGTGGCCATAGCATATATTAGACGGAACTAGATTATGTTAAGTAACCTAGCCAAAACTTACCATCAATTAATAATAAAAATGATATAGAAAACATGTTGCATTAGCATGAACTAGTTGAACATAAATGGACGATAGGAAACGAATGACATTGATTTGCAACTCTTGCATTTTTTTATGTGATTGAGCGATGATAGATGATAAAGTTACTTCACTGAATCCGGATCTAAATTGTAATATCTTTGGTAAACATGCATATACGTTTGGATTGTCAATATACTTTGACGTTTCCAATTTGGTGAAAAATCAAAAATAACTAGCAACCAGAAATGCTAAACTTATCAAGATTCGAGGCTTAGAACTTAGAAGCGAGTTTGAAGCTACAGAGAAATTTGATGCTTAGTGTACTATGGTTAGTTCCATATAGAAACATGAATTAGCTTAATGTGGGATGGAAAATGTAGATATCAAGTACCTTCATTGTGATCACAACTACGTACTAATTAGGAGCTTTTAATTAACTCGTGGCATCAACAATATATACACATTGGAAAAGAATTAATAGATGTATTACTCTTATCGAAGAACAAATTATTACATTTATAGTACGTTAAGGGATTTATAGAAGATATTAAATAATTAGGGTTTGGTTTCTTGGGAGACAGTGGTCAATGGTAAATGGCTGGGGAGCATATATTAATGA
>JAUMHB010057071.1:0-15329 GCA_032359685.1 Pittosporum tobira
AGGAGATTACCAGGAAGAGGTCGATGAGAATGTGTTCAGGAAGGAAGGAGAGATCTGAGAAATTGGAGAGGTTAGGGGCAGCACAGTCAATGGCGAGCGAAAGAAGGGACGGTGTGTTTCTCATTCACTCGCTGATGCTACCTTCTCTCTCTAAAAAAAGCTGTACTTTTATCACCTCCCCAGAATCGGTCTAACCGGCGCCGTCTCTCTCGCGAAGAGCTGTCTCTCACCATTATATCCCCCCCCTTTTCTGACTTCCCCCGAGAACTTTTGTCTTCTCCTCTTTTCTCTCTTTCTCTCGCTCTTTCTCGATCTTTCTTCACCTTTCTTTCTTTTTTTTTTTCTGGTATTTTATTAAAATATATATATATATATATATATATATAATACATCTCATAAAATAACAAGCGGTAAATAAATAACTTGGTCAAAATTACTATTTTGGAACTGTATTAATATTACTCGTTTCCTATTAATTTGAGCGTTCTGAATTCAATGGTGATATTCGTTTCCTCAAATGAGGCTTGCAACTTAAAATTACATCTTATATTACTTAAATCACTACTAGTTTCAAGAATTTTCACTTTGCCCCATTTACTTTTAACTCATATCCAAGTAACCCCCAATAAACTTAATTCATAACAATTTAATCCCAAGAAAATGTTAATCACCTTAAACAAATATCATTCCAGGCAACTAAAACTAGAAAATTTTCATAAATTATTATTTTGAATTTTCGGGATCTCACATTCACAATGCCTTTAGGGTATTTAATTGAACGATCCGCCAATTGGAGAGAAATGGTGGTATCTTTAACTTCCCCAACATCTAAATTTTTGAAGACAGAACAAGGCATTAAATTTATGCTTGCTCCCAAGTCGCATAAGGCCTTCTCAAAACGCACATGACCAACATGGCACAATATTGTTATGAGACCCCAGAAATTTAAACAAATGCTATGAAAATAAATTTTACTTTTGGATTGAAAATTTTATACATGTTTATAAAAAAATTTATAATTGAAGGCAAGGATATACAAAAAATTAATGAGTATGTATATAAGTAAGCTTCATTGATCTTGAACTTAAGAAGTATTAAATATAAATCGAGATTGGGGAACGATGCATGGCCGGATTTTGAGGCACAAAGGGAGGCTCGGAGTTAATAAGATTTTGAAGGCAATATAAAAGTATATTTTTGTAGCCGGCCCAAGTTGAATTATCTAGTTAAGTTCCAAGTAGGAAATGGAACAAAAGTGATTGAATATGGGTTAAGACAAATTATAAGAAATTTAAGAAGGGCTAAAGTGAAAGACTAAGCCAAAAAGGGGGATATGGTCGAATTTTTGAAAAGAGAAAGGACTTAATAATTATTCCAATAAAACCTTGAGGGAAGAAATGGTAATTTACAAATGAAGGTGTAAAATGACTAAAGTGCCCTTGAGGTGTCAAATTCTTGTGGTTCCTTCCAAAATATCCAAGGACAAAATAGCCATTTTACCAAACAAGATTTTTTTTTCTTTATAAAGAGAATTCAGAAAATTGGGAGAGGGGTAGTCCCCTTCTTCATTCTCACACCAAAAATAGAGGAAAAGAAGAAGTTTTAGAGAGAGAAAGGAATACCATTGAAGCTAGGCTCCACCTCTTGCAAAATTGGTGAGACCCAAACATCTACTATACATCTATACCCTCTAAATCATTTATTAAACCTAGGAACTCATTAGTTGCAGCCCTTGCAAGGTCACTTGTATGGGGGTATTGAAGGGGGAAGAGAGGATTTGCAAGCTAGCAGGCAAGAGGAGCAAGGGGGAAGATTTCATCTTGCAAGAACAAATCCAATAAGGTATAAATCTCTAACTTAATTCTTATTTTCCATGGTCAAGTTGATGTTTATATGGTGTTCAAGAGCATATATTGGAAGCCTTAGTTATGGATTTGATGAGTATAGGTTGGCTTATTGCAAGGAAGTTCATGTATATTAAAATCTGAAAATTTGTGATCAATGGTTACTGTTTATAAATTACACGAACATTAATTGGCTTGTCAAATGGTAATGAAACTATTATTGGAGGTACTTGAATAAGCATTGATGATTCCCAAAACGTTTTGTAATTTTTAGAGCTGATTTGATATTTTTAAAATTGTTGGAAAGGAATTGCTGTAAGTTTTCTGCAGAAACAGAGTATCCTGTTTTGGTCTGAGTTTGAAAGACTATATCTTTTTCATTGTAAGTCCAAAGTGAGTGATTCTAGTTCCTAAACGTAGCTACTAAATCTAATTTATGAAAAGGTATAGTATGATTAATAGTAATTGTACGGAATAAGTTGTGTCTATTTAAGTACAGAGAGTACAAAAAATGTAAAACAAAGAAATTTGGATTTTTAGTTAAGTTTGGGAAGATATGTAAAATAATATGTTTATAAAAAATTCACAAAAATATTTTTGAAAATATTTGGGCATTTTAAAATTATATTTAGAAAGTTTCATCATTTTTGAAGGTCATTTAGTATTTTTCTAAAATGTCCAAAGTACACTGCTATAAGTTAAAACAGAGCATATTTTCCTGAAATTGTTCTAACTTTGGAAAGTTATATCTTTTTCATACAAATTCAGAATTGAGTGATTCTTGTGCTCACGAGAAGCTCTTGAAGTATAGAATGTGATAGAATCAAAATGGGGAATTATGAGCTTATGTACGGCCATAAGTATGGCTGTAAACTAACCAACAGTTTGAACAGTAATTTTTTGAAATGTAGAGCTAGAGCATGCCAAACCTTAAAGGAAGTTCATAGGAATGTCTAGGCATTGAAATGGTGTAGTTTGGGTCCAAGAATAAGCATTAATTAATAGTAGAAATTTCATGAGGTTGTGACCAAATTGCTAATGTGGAATTATTTCATTGTTTAAGGATTGTGGATAAACTTGTAAAGCCGATAAAGGCATATTCCGGAGTAAGTTAAGCATTACAGGCAAGTAAAACTCTCACTTTTTCTATAAATGTGTGCATGAGAATGTATCAAATGATTTTTTGCATGAGTTTTCAAATGAAGGTTAAAATGTGCATGAAAAATGAGATTTCATTAAAGTTATAAATGTGGCATGATCTTAATCTGAAAGTTCAAACATAGCATGTTTTCAAAACGAAAGAGTTGTATGTGTTTTTATTACTTGTGCATGCATGAAATGTTTAAGAGAAAATGTTAAGTATTGCAAATGTGATGGAAGACCAAATGAGATGGAAGGCCCCATGTGGAACAGGTTCCATGGGGAATTCAATGAGATGATGAACCGGTAAAATTCTAGGATTCCATAGGAACGAGTCCTATGGTGCAAGACGTAATTCCCTGCTTTGAGATGTGCACAATCTTTGACGGTCCCCGTTTGGTCTATACTGTGTGTTAAGACTAAGCGGGGAATTGATGGTAATTGACGGAAAATGACGGTAAATTATGGTAAAGCTAAAGGTTAATGCATACTCAATGACGGTAAAGTTGAATGTTAAAGCATACTTAAATTTTGCATGATGGTAAGCACGAATAAAATGTTAATCATATACTGAAATGAATTTATTCTTGAAAAAGTTCAATTATGAATGATTACGTTGTTTTAAGAATGTACTTACTGAGCTCACCCTTGCTATTATTGAATATTTTATTACAGTTAGATAAGACTGGATCGAGTAACTAGCTAGAGATAATGGAACGAGATTGACATTGGGGATTTGTCTAGCCTGAGGAAGAGGAACTAAAATGAAAAAATTTGAAATAATTAAATATTGTATTTTTCTTAGAAAATTGTAATATTAATTAAATTCTGTTGTAAAGTCATTAAGAAAAGGTTGTAATTTATTGTAAATATGGAAGTTTGAAGAGAAGTTCACGACCGGTCTATGAGTCTAGCAGGTGTATGGAGATCGTAACGTCACAATTGTGAAGCTTCTTGGATCTTTTAGCTTGGGTGGCAATTTTTTTTGTATAATTCCCAAGCACTCTTCATTTAGCTTCATTGTTTCGCCATCTTCCAACTTTCGTTTGTTGGCTAATATATCTTTCAAAAATTTCCCATAGCTGGGACATTACTTTAAGGCCTCTAATAATGGAAGATTGATGAACAATTTTTTAACACATCTAAAAATCTTGTAAATTGTTTATCTAAGTTTCGCTTTGCAAGCCATTCTGGATATGGAATTGGTGGAACACAAGGCTTGACTACATCCCTTGCATTGCTAGATTCAGTAGTGTCTTCCCCCTTCCTCTTCTCTTCTTTCTTCTTCTCTTTTTTCTTCTTCTTCTCCTCTATCTCTTTGTCCTGGCCGCTGTTGTCTGGTCTATCAATTTCTGAGCCTTTCACTTATTTTTCACTTCTTAAGGTAATGTCCTTTGCATTCGCCATTGGATTATTCACAGTGTTGCTTGACAAAAAACCATAAGGGCATTCAGAAATTTGTTGTGCCAATTGGCCAACTTGTTTCTCCAAATTCTGAATTGAAGCCTCTTGATGAATGAACCAAACATTTGTACTCTTTATATTCTCTTGCAAAGATTGGTTCATCTGTATCATCATCTCTTCTAATCTGGAATTTTGTTATACTGCAGGCTATGTGGCTCTCGGGGCTTGTTGATTATGTCTTCCCCATTGTAAATTATAATGGTTGTGCCATCCTAGATTTTATGTGTTTGAATAGGGATATTGTTACTGGGGTAGTTTGAGTTTCTGCCATAGTTGGAAATGTAATTTGCATTCTCAGTTGAAGGATCAAAGTTGTATCCACTTTGGAAGTCTGTACTTGCATGGTTACCACACAAAAATTGCAAGTCACCCTTTGAATTTTCATAGCATTGTTCATCTTTGAACTGAACATGTGTATGAGCTTGTTCATCTGCGATTCGAGCCTTAATATGGCATCTATTTCATGAACCCCGCTGTGTTTCTTCTGTTGAAACCTGTCAGATTGGTAGCAGTAGTTGTTAGATACCATCTCTTCAATCAACTAGGAAGCTCCTCTGGTGATTTGTTACTTATGCTCCCTCCTGCTGCAGTGTCTATGGTGCTTTTGAAATTTGGATCAATTTCGTTATAGAACATTTGCACATGTATCTGTAGTGGGAGGCCATGGTGTGGGCAGAGCCTCAGCAAATGCTTGTATCTTTCACATGCCTCATATAATGACTCACCATCATATTGCGTGAAAGTAGTGATGTCATTACGTATTTTTCCAGACTTGGAGGGTGGAAAATACCACATAAGGAACTTCTGTGCCATCTCTTCCCAAGTTTGAATTGATCGTGCAAGTAGGGAAGTCAACCATCCCTTTACCTTGTCGCGTAGGGAAAAAGGAAACAACCTCAGTCTTATGGCATCAGTAGACACTTCGTTAGTTTTGAATGTATCAAAGATCTCCAAAAAATTGTTTAGGTGGAGGTTCCGATCCTCATTAGGCAACCCATGGAACATAGCCGCGTTTTGAAGCATCTGGATCAATGCTGGCTTAAGTTCAAAATTGTTCGCCTGAATAGCTAGCTGAACAATACTTGACATGCAGTCTTGCAAGGATGGGGAAGATAAATCCCCCATCATTTTCCTTTCATTCATGATGTTTTCCTCTTTGCCTTGCATCGTGAAGTTATCAGTGTCCTTGTCTAGAACGGTTGATGTAAAACAAGCTTCAAAGGTAGGATTCAAGTAACTGCGAAGACGTAGACGTTCTCTTAATGTTCTCTCAAGACATAGACGTTCTCTTAATGTTCTCTCAGGTTCTGGATCAAATTCTTGTAGTCCTTTTTCTTGGTTTCTTCCTATCATACACCAACTTCTAGGTCAAATCCTGCAAAACAAAAGAATAAAGAAATAAATAAAGATAAATATATATATACAAACTAGATTAAGATAAAAACTAAAAATTATGATAATAATTGAATAATCAATTCCCAGACAACGGCACCAAAAACTTGATTAGGATTAAGTGCAAGTGTACATCAATCAAATTATATTATAAAAGATTATCGTTCCCACGGAGAATGATTTCAACTATGTACAAATATCTTTAGTCTCTATTTTATCTAGCAAATAATTAAAGATTTAATTTTTATTAACAACTAACTATTCTAATAATCAGATGCAAGCTAAATAAAATATTTAAGCAATATAGAGAAAATATGCTAAGATTTCGACTTTACTTATCCAAACATAATTTATGATTTACTAACTTTATCATGTAGTTTATATTACTTTAACATGTTTATGATTGTGGAATTTTCCTAGATTAGATACTAGCCTATTCCTAGTGAAAGTATCCCGACTCTAGTTATTAATCCAACATATCCTTATATGAATTTAAATAAGTAAGAGAGCATTAAGTTCTATGGAATTCCCAGATTCGTCAACCGTTGTTAAGCCAACTACTACTGACACCACACAAATAACCTTACACTGTTCCTAGCAAGATTTAATTTATGGCTTTGATTCAATTGAGCTATTAATAAACCTTCACTGTCAAGTCCTTCAATTTATTAACCTAGATCATCTAAAACTTGATCAAGTATTTAGAAGCATTAAGAACATAAATCATAACTCTAGAAGCATGAAAAACCACTATGAACAATGATAAAATCTAGATAAACCTTCAATTAATCATGAATAGGATCCGTCTAGTCTTAGCATAAAGAAATTTAGAACATAATTATACTACAAAATAGAAAAGAAAAGATAAGAAAACTCATAAGAAGTCGGCAAGATGTCTTCATTGATAGCCCTCCGGTCTCCGCCTCTTTGATGTCTTCGTTGATAGTCAACAAGATGTATAATGGATTCTCAAAATCTAAGCTAGGAGGGGAATTTTTATATCTTCTAATCATGGGACTTATCACAAGTTGACTCAAATTAGGTTTGTCATCTTGGTCCGTGTCAAAAAGGCTTGGAAAAGCCTAAAATTGCGTAAGTCAAAGCCTTCAAGAAAAGTCAATAGAAATCGCAACAAATCGTGTAGGCCAGCTTACACCCTACATTACTATCGTAGGCCACCTTATGGCCATAAGGTAGGCCGTAAGCCTCTTTGCATCTCTAGTTTGCTTCCTGTTTCGATTCCAGGCAATCCTTGTCCATCTGGGATTTGTCTGAAACTCAATTTTCATCCGAAATAGGCCTTTTTAAACCCAATTCTTTGCAAAATAGATCCAAGAACAATAAAACATATCTAATCCCTTGGATTGATCATTTGTTAGCCCAGAACAAGGATATTAAACCAAATCCATGCAAATTTAATAATAAACCAAGAAAAATAAACATAAAATAATATATCAAATCAGCAGTTATCAAATTATCCCAAGCTTAAACTATTGTTTGTCCTTAAGCAAACAAATCATGATAAACAACTTTAAGAAATTTGACCCCTTGATTTATAACATTCAAATCCACTAAAAAATTATGAAATGACATAGTTGGGGAAGAAAATTATCTAAGACTAATAATCCACAAACAATAAATTAACACTTCATCATATACAATCAAAATTTCCACACAACCTAAGTACGAGCATCCATACCACGTCTGAATCCTCACAAATATCCCTTACTCCCTACAATTTCATTCAAATCTTCGTAACTCAAGGAGTGTGAAGCTTCTTTTACGTGCTAATTAGAGCTATGATTTGAGGGAGTTCCTAGGCTTCAAATCCTTTATAACTCTTTGAGTATTAAGCAACTTATAATGGCTAATTAGAGCTAGGATTTGACATAGTTACTAGGCTTCAAATCTTTCATAACTCAGTGAGTAAGAAGCTCCCCGATAGGTGCTAATTAGAGTTAAGATTTGGTTGAGTTCCTGGGCATTAAATATTTTTTAACTTAGTAAATGTGAAGCTCCTTATTAGTGCTAATTAAAGACACATTTTGAGGAAGTTCTTAGCCGTCAAACCCTTTGTCACTTGTTGAGTGTGAAGCTCCTTATAATGGTTAATTGGAGCCAAGATTTGATGGAGTTCCTAAGCTTCAAATCTTTCATAACTCATTGAGTATGAAACTTCCTGATAAGTGCTAATTAGAGCCATGATTTGAGGGAGTTCCTAGACTTCAAATCTGTCGTAACTCGATGAGTATGAAGCTCCTTATAAGTACTAAATAGAGCTAAAATTTAAGGGAGTTCCTAGGCTTTAAATCCTTCATAACTCGGTGAGTATGAAGCTCCCTATAAGTCCTAATTAGAACCAATATTTGAGTGAGTTCCCTGGTTTCAAATCTTCCATAACTTGGTGAGCATGAAGCTCCTTAGAAGTACTAACTAGAGCCACAATTTTAGGGAGTTCATAGTCTTCAAATGCTTCATAACATGATGAGTATAAAACTCCTTATAAGTGCTAATTAGAGCTAAGATTTAAGGGAGTTCCTAGGCTTGAAATCCTTCATAACTCAGTGGGTATGAAGGAAATATGAAGTGATAATTAGGCCGAACATTTGATGGAGTTCCAAGGCCTCAAATCTTTCGTAACTCGCTGAGTGTGAAGCTCCTTTTAAATGCAAAATAGAGCCACGATTTGAGGGAGTTCCTAGGCTTCAGATGCGTCGTAAGTCGGTGAATATGAATCTCGTTATAAATGTTAATTATAACCAATATTTGAGTGAGTTCCTTGGCTTCAAATATTTCATAACTCAGTGAGTATGAATGTCCTTATAAAAGCTAATAAAAACAAAGATTTGAGGGAGTTCCTAAACTTCAAATCATTCATAACTCGGTCAGTATAAGCTACTTATAAGTGATAATTAGAGCAAAGATTTTAGAGAGAGCCAAAGCTTCAAATCCTTCATAAGTCGGTGGTATGAAGTTCCTCATAAGTGCTAATTAGAGCCAGGATTTAAGAGACTTCCTAGGCTTCAAATCTTTTGTAACTCGATGAGTACGAATCTCCTTATAAGTGCTAATTAGAGCTATAATTTGAGGAAGTTCATAGGCTTTAATTCGTTCGTAACTCGGTGACTATGAAGCTTCGTATAAGTGCTAATTATAACCAATATTTGAGTGACTTCCTCGGCTTTAGATCTTTCGTAACTCGAAGAGTATGAAGCTCCTTATAAGTGCTAATAAGAGCAAAGAATAGAGGGAGTTCCTATGTTTCAAATACTTCGTAACTCAGTGAGTATGAATCTCCTTATAAGTGCTAATTAGAACCAATATTTTAGTAAGTTCCTTGGATTCAAATCTTTCATAACTCGGTGAGTATGAATCTCCTTATAAGTGCTAATTACAGCAATGATTTGAGTGAGTTCTTAGGCTTCAAATCCTTCATAACTAGTTGAGTGTTAAGCTCCTTATAAGTGCTGATTAGTGCCAAGATTTGATGGCATTCATAGGCCTCAAATATTTCGTAACTCAGTGAATATGAAGCTCCTTATAAGTGCTAATAATAGGCACGATTTGAGGGAGTTCCTAGGCTTCAAATCCTTCGTAACTTAGTAAGTATGAATATCTTTATAAGTGCTAATTAGAGCCACAATTTGAGTGAGTCCCGAGGCTTTAAATCTTTCATAAATAAATGAGTATGAAGCTCCTTATAAGTGCTAATTAGAGCCTAGATTTGATGGAGTTTCTAAGCTTCAAATCATTGGTAACTCGGTGAGTGTGACGCTCCTTATAAGTGCTAATTAAAACCACGATTTGAGGGAGTTCCTAGGCTTCAAATGTTTCGTAACTTGGTGAGTATGAAGCTCCTTCTAAGTATAATTAGAATCAATATTTGAGTGAGTTCTGTGTCTTCAAATCTTTCGTAACTCGCAAAGTATGAAGCTCCTTATAAGTGCTAATTAGAGCTACAATTTTAGTAAGTTCCTGGGCTTCGGATCCTTCATAACTCGGTGAGTATGAAGCTGCTTATAAGTGCTAAATAGACCCAACATTTGATGGACTTCTTAGGCTTCAAATCTTTCATAACTCGATGAGTATGAAACTCCTTATAAGTGGTAATAAGAACCAATATTTGAGTGAATTCCTTGGCTTCAAATCTTTCATAACTCAGTGAGTATGAAACTTCTTGTAAGTGCTAATTAGAGCAAACATTTGAGCGGGTTCCTACTCTTCAAATCCTTCATAACTCGGTGAATATGAAGCTTCTTTTAAATGCTAATCAAAGCCATAATTTTAGGGAGTTCCTAAGTTTCAAATCCTTTGTAACTCAGTGAGTAAGAAGCTCCTTATATGTGCTAATTAGAGCTATGATTTGAGTGAGTTCCTAGTCTTCAAATCCTTCGTAACTCATTGAGTATGAAGTTCCTTATAAGTACTAATTAGAGATAAGATTTTAGGGAGTTCCTAGGCTTCAAATTCTTTGTAACTTAGTAGTATGAAAAACCTTATAAGTGCTAATTAAACCCAACATTTTATGGAGTTCCTAAACTACAAGTCTTTAGTTAATCGGTGAGTGTGAAGCTCCTTTTAAGTGCTAATTAATGCCACAATTTGAGAGAGTTCATAGGCTTTAAATCCTTCATAACTCGATAAGTATGAAGCTCCTTGTAAGTGCTAATTAGAATCAATATTTGAGTGAGTTCCTTGGTTTCAAATCTCTCGTAACTTGGTGAGTATGAAGCTCCTTATAAGTGCTAATCAGAGCCACAATTTGAGGGAGTTTCCAGTTTTCAAATCCTTCATAACTTTGTTGAATAGGAAGCTCCCTATTAGTTCTAATTAGAGCAAAGAATTAAGGGATTTCTTAGGCTTCAAACCCTTTGTAACTCAGTGAGTATGAAGCTCCTTTTAAGTGCTAATTAGAGCCACTATTTGAGGGAGTTACTTGGCTTCAAATCCTTCATAACTCGGTGAATATGAAGCTCCGTATAAGTGTTAATTAGAACCAATATTTGAGTGAGTTCCTTATCTTCAAATCTTTCATAACTCGGTGAGTATGAAGCTCCTTATAAGTGCTAATACGAGTAATGATTTGAGGGAGTTCCTAGGCTTCAAATCCTTCGTAACTCAGTGAATATAAAGCTCCTTATAAGTGCTAATTAAAGCTATGATTTGAGTGAGATCCAAAGCTTCAAATCCTTCATAAGTCGTTGAGTATGAAGCTCCTCATAAGTGCTAATTAGAGCCAAAAATTGAGGGTGTTCCTAGGCTTCAAATCTTTTGTAACTCGATGAGTATGAAGCTCTTTAGAAGATCTAGTTAAAGGCATGATTTCAGGGAGTTAGAGAAAAGGTTTCAAATCCTTCGTAACTTGGTAAGTATGAAAATCCTTATAAATTCTAATTAGAACCAATATTTGAGTGAGTTCCTTGGATTCAAACCTTTCGTAACTCGATGAGTATGAATCTCCTTATAAGTGCTAATTAGAGCAATGATTTTAGTGAGTTCCTAGACTTCAAATCCTTCATAACTAGTTGAGTGTCAAGCTCCTTATAAGTGCTAATAAGAGGCACGATTTGAGAGAGTTCCTAGGCTTCAAATCCATCGTAACTCAGTGAGTATGAATAACCTTATAAGTGCTAATTAGAGCAACAATTTGATTGAGTTCCAAGGCTTCAAATCCTTAGTAAAACGATGAGTAGGAAGCTCTTTATAAGTGCTAATTAGAGCCTAGATTTGATGGAGTATGTAGGCTTCAAATCCTTCGTAACTCAGTGAGTGTGATGCTCCTTATAAATGCTAATCAAAGCCATAATTTGAGGGAGTTCCTAGGCTTCAAATGCTTCGTAACTTGGTGAATATGAAGCTCCTTATAAATGCTAATTATAACCAATATTTGAGTGAGTTCCCTGTCTTCAAATATTTCATAACTCACAAAGTATAAAGCTCCATATAAGTGCTAATTAGAGCCACAATTTCATTAAATTTCTAGGCTTCGAATCCTTCATAACTCGGTGAGTATGTAGCTCCTTATAATTGCTAATTAGAGCTAAGATTTGAGGAAGTTCTTAGACTTCAAATCTTTTGTAACTCAATGAGTTTGAAGAACCTTATAAGTGTTAATTAGACCCAACATTTGATGGAGGTCCTAGGCTTCAAATTTTTCGTAACTCAGTGAGTGTGAAGCTCTTCATAAGTGCTAATGAGAACAAATATTTGAGTGAGTTCCTTGGCTTCAAATCTTTCATAACTAGGTGAGTATGAAGCTTCTTATAAGTGCTAATTAGAGCAAAGATTTGAAGGGGTTCCTAGACTTCAAGTCCTTCGTAACTCGGTGAATATGAAGCTCTTTTTAAGTGCTAATTAGATCCATGATTTGAGGGTGTTCCTAGGCCTCAAATCCTTCATAACTCAGTGAGTATGAAGCTCCTTATAAGTCCTAATTAGAGCCATGATTTGAGGGAGTTCCTAATCTTCAAATCCTTTGGAACTCGGTAAGTATGAAGCTCCTTATAAGTGATAATTAGAGTTAAGATTTTAGGGAGTTCCTAGGCTTAAAATTCTTCGTAACTCGGTGAGTATGGAAAACCTTATAAGTACTAATTAGACCCAACAATTGATGGAGTTCCTAAACTACAAGTCTTTAGTAAATCGGTGAGTGTGAAGCTCCTTTTGAGTGCTAATTAGAGCCATGATTTGAGGGAGTTCCTTGGCTTCAAATCCTTCGTAACTCGGTAATTGTGAAGCTCCTTATAAGTGCTAATTATAATCAATATTTGAGTGAGCTCCTTGGCTTCAAATCTCTCGTAACTCGATGAGTATGAAGATCCTTATAAGTGATAATTAGAGCCATGATTTGAGGGAGTTCATAGTTTTCAAATCCTTCATAACTTGGAGAATAGGAAGCACCTTATATGTTCTAATTAGAGCAAATATTTGAGGGAATTCATAGGCTTCAATCGTAACTCGATGAGTATAAAGCTCTTTTTAAGTGCTAATTAGAGCCACTATTTGAGGGAGTTCTTTGGCTTCAAATCCTTTATAACTTGGTGAGTTTGAAGCATGAGAACCAATATTTGAGTGAGTTCTTTGGCATCAAATCTTTCATAACTCGGTGAGTATGAAGCTCCTCTTAAGCGATAATTAGAGTAAAGAATTTAGGGAGTTCCTAGGATTCAAATCCTTCGTAACTCGGTGAGTATGAAACTCCTTATAAGTGATAATTAGAACAAATATTTGAGTGAGTTCCTTGGCTTCAAATCTTTCATAACTCATTGAGTATGACGCTCCTTATAAATGATAATTAGAGCAAAGATTTGAAGGAGTTCCTTGGTTTCAAATCCTTCGTAACTTGGTAAGTATGAAGTTCCATTTAAGTGCTAATTACATGTATGATTTGAAAGAGTTCTAGAGCTTCAAATCCTTCGTAACTCAGTGAATATGAAGCTTCTTACAAGTGCTAATTATAGCTTAGAATTGAGGGAGTTCCTAGCCTTCAAAACCTTCGTAACTCGGTTAATATGAAGCTCCTTATAAGTGCTAATTAGACCTAAGATTTGAGAGAGTTTCTAAGCTTCAAATCATTCGTAACTCGGTCAGTTTGAAGCACATTATAAGTGCTAAGTAAACCCTAGATTTGATGGAGTTCCTAGACTTCAAATCTTTTGTAACTCCATGAGTGTGAAGCTATTTTTGAGTGCAAACTAGAGCCATACTTTTAGGGAGTTCCTAGGTTTGATATCCTTCGTAACTTGATAAGTATGAAGATCTTTATAAGTGCTAATCAAAACTAATATTTAAGTGAGTTCCTTGGCTTCAAATCTTTCGTAACTTGGTGAGTATGATGCTTCTTATAAGTGCTAATTAGGGCAAAGATTTGAGGGGGTTCCTAGGCTTCAAATCCTTTGTAACTTGGTGAATATGAAGCTTATTTTAAGTGCTAATTAGAGCCACAATTTGAGGGAGTTCCTAGGTTTCAAATCCTTCGTAACTCGGTGAGTATGAAGCTCCTTATAAGCGCTAATTAGAGCTAAGATTTGAGAGATTTCTTAATTTTTGAATCCTTTGTAACTCAATGTGTAGGAACCTCCTTATAAGTGCTAATTACAACTAAGATTTGAAGAAGGTCCTAGCTTCAAACCCTTTGTAACTCGGTGAGTATGAAGAACCTTATAAGTGCTAATTAAACCCAACATTTGATGCAGTTCCTAGACTTGAAATATTTCATAACTCGATATGTGTGAAACTCCTTTTAGGTGCTAATTAGAGCTACAATTTGAGGGGTTTCTTAGGTTTCAAATACTTCATAACTCATTGAATATGAAACTCTTTGTAAGTGCTAATTAGAGCAAAGATTTGATTGAGTTCCTAGGCTTCAAATCGTTTGTAACTCGGTGAGTATGAAGCTCATTACAAGTGCTAATTATAGCCAAGATTTGAGTGAGTTCCTAGGCTTTAAATCCTTCGTAACTCGGTGAGTATGAATGTGAGACCCCAAAAATTTAAACAAATGCCATAAGAATAAATTATACTTTTGGAATATAAATTTTATACACATTTAGTCAATTATTTATAATTGATGGCCGATTCTAAAAATTTTAATTGGTTAACCCTCAAGTAAGAAGTGAACTAAGAACGGTGAATAAGATTTGAATAAGTTATGGATCGGTTAAAGTGTAAATGGACAAATGAGTTGGATTAAAGTGAATTTAGATTGTGGAAGAAAATAGTCCAAGAAGTAAGGTTATTTAGTAAGCTATGGCCAAATTAACTCAATTTTTAGACTTGGATGAAAATATGGATCAAAGAAAACTTAAGTTGGGATAAGTTAAATTAAGTATGGATTAAAGAGGAATTGAAGAAGTGGATCAAGCATATTTTCGGGAATGGCCCGATTTTTAGAAACAAAAAAGGAGGCCGAAGTTAATTAATTTTTAAGGCAATGTGAGAGTATATTTTTGAAGCCGGCCCAAGTTGAATTATCTAATAAAGTTTTCAATAAGAAGTCGACTAAAAGTAACTTGAATATGAGCTAAGGCAAATTATGAGAATTTAAGGTGGGGCTAAAGTGAAAGCTAACTCAAAAAGAAGGATATGGTTGAAATTTTGAAATGCGAGAGGACTTAGTTATTATTTCATCAAACCTTGAGGGAAGAAATGGTAATTTACAAATAAAGGTGTGAAATGACTAAATTGCCCTCAATGTGTCAAATTTTTATGGTTCCTTCCAAAATATCCAAGGACAAAATAAACATTTCACCAAGCAAGATTTTTTTTCTTCTTTATAAGGAATTCAACAGATTTTGGAGGGGGAGGAAGCCATTTTTATGCAGAGAAAGGAGAGATATAGAGATAGAAGGAGAGCAACCAAGAGGAAGTTAGCAAAATTCAACCAAATAAAGTATAGATTAGAGTACTTCTTGCACATATACACCCAACCAAGCAAGAGATCATCAAGATGGAAGCTCAAAAGCTCATATAAGGCGGCTGATTTGAAGG
>JAUMHB010057082.1:2856-15328 GCA_032359685.1 Pittosporum tobira
AACACCGGGAGCCCGCAAACCCCCCCCCCCCCCCCCCCGCACACACACACAAATTTTCTCATTCAATGCCAAATTATTTAATTATATAATGCAACTAACAAGATTGTTTAGGGCTGCAAAGACGGAATTACCAACAAGTTATGATCGTATGATTTATAGTGGATTAGATAGCTTGTAGGTTAAGCTAAAATCCCGTGACAGACGAAACCCATCTGATCTCCTCGTAGATACGTAGAACTCTTGTTGGATGTGAATTGTATATCTACGAGAATATAGGAGAAGCCCATTAGCCTATGTCGATCTAATCCACGACTTTAGGATTGAAGTAAGACGCCAATAGTTTCCTCAAGTTCGTATCTAATGTAAAGTCCGAAGTTAACCTAAGGGCCAACACAGTAGGATTAAACAAAAGAAGATAAAACTCCAATTTCGGATTGGTGGAATATTGATCAGTGCTTATTATATATGTATTTTCTTATTATTATTATCTTGATTTATTATTAAAATGCATTGATTGAACTTATATATCCTTATTTGGGATAATAAATCATCAATCCAATGGATTAAATATGTTTTATTATTATTGGGTTTACAATGCAAAAAATTGAGCTTGAAAATGTCTATTTTGAAGAAAAATCGCATTTGACCTAATCTCATACTAACAAGGATTGCCTGGAATCGAAGCAGAAGCAAAAACCAAAGTCCTAAGAGCATTACGGCCTGACTTACGGCCGTAAGCTAGCTTGTAAGGGAGATTACGGGCGTAGGCCAGGTAGTAAGGCAGGCCGTGTAACTTTTCGCGAATTCTGTTGACTTTTCCGAAATGTTTTAACCAATGCGATTTTGGGTTTTCCTAAAAGCTTTTCAAGTTATATTCAAGTAGAAGACCTAATCAAGATCAAATTATGAGAAAACCCAAAGACTACGCCTATATAAACTCCCTCCTAGCTCTCAAAATACACTTTTCATACAATATACGATCAAGAGGAGATCAAGAGCTCAAGGATGCGGGAGACCAGAAGGGCTACAACACGAAGACATCTAGCCGACTTCTTAGGAGTTTTTCTATCTTTCTTATTATATTTTGTAGATCAATCATATTCTAGCTTATTTCATGCTAAGATTATACGGATCTTATTCATGATTAATTGAAAGATTATTTCATCTTTATTACGTGTTCATATTACTTTCGCATATTTATTGAGTTATGATACATGTTCTTAATGCTTTTTAATACTTGATCAATATTTAGATGATCTAGGTTAATAAATTGAAGGACGTAACTGTGAAGGTTTGTTAATGGCTCAATTGAATCATAACCGGAGGTTAAACTTTGCTATGAATAGTTCAAGGTGATCTGTACAGTTTCAGAAGTAGTTTGACTTAAAAACAACTAATAAAATCGAGAATTCCATAAAACATTAATACTCTCTTTATTATTTAAATTCACATAGGAATCTGATGGGTTAATAATAAGAATATGGGTACTTTCAATAGAAATAAGCTAATATCTAAATTAGAGAAATTTCACTATCATGAATATGTCAAATTAATATCAATTGCCTAATAAAGATAGTAAACCCTAAATTATGATTGAATAAGTGAAGTTGAAATTTTAGTATATATTTATCCTATCTTATTTATCTTTATTATTTATTTGTTTTTATTAGTTTAATTATATAAAAAAACCAAACTTTATAACTTTGATAGATAAAATAGAGATTAAAAATATTGATATATAATTTTACAATTTTCCGTAAGAATGATAAATCTTTTATACTATAATTTGATTTATGTACACTTACATTTTAATTTAACAAATCCACGATCAAATATATATTAGGAATGCAGTACAATCTATGAGACTTGAGTACCTATGATATTTGTCAGTGACTGTTCACTGTATAATCCAGCCATCGTAAACAACAATGAAACAAGACACAGATATTCAAATTCACCAAGTACGAATATGAAAAAGATGCATGTAAAAATAGGTAGAAATCGACGGGTTAATTAATATATATATATATATATATATATATAGATCAGTATCTTTATTTTGTCGGGTCATCTCCGGTGTCATTAACAAAAGACACTTTGAAAGCTGATGCTGCCGAACAAATCATCTGTATACTAGGCTGTATCTACGAGTCTAATAATTAATTTTTTCCAAAATAACACAACTAGACAATTGACCAACTAATAAATTTTAAAAAAGAAAACATTATTAAGCAAATAGGCAATTAGGCATAGTATTATAATCTACCGACCGTAGGCCACTTTCACATTAAAAGGAGAAAATCGTCATATAAAGGGCATTGATCAAATTTCAATTTGGTGGTGATTTCTGAACAGCTTATAATGTAATAATTACACGATTAAATCATTTTTTTAAATATTTTAGAAACAAAAAATTAATTAACACAACCATCATTTTGCGAGTTATTTCTCTATAAAAAAATAATTAATCATCTTAACATACGAATTCAGATCTAATGTTACACTTTTTGTTTCAACATTTGTTACACTTAATTTTATACCATTTATTTTTCAGAAAGAATAGAACAAAAGGCAAGATAATGCTTTTCATCACTATAGATTCCACACGCCCAACACCACCCTTTGCAATGGTTCTCATTTGCAAGTCACATGTTTGATTATACAGTATATTATTTACTTTTCTTTCATTTTATGTCCACATCAAACCGTCTGTCCACCTTTTTCTACTGTTTCCTTTCCCTCCTCCGCTTAGCTTAAAACCCCAAACCATCCCTTCTTAGATTCCAAAAACACCTCCCGAACACCACATCTCCCTTTCCTCACAACTATTCCTCTCCCTCACAATGACAGGAAAAAGAAGCCAACCAAGTCCGGTCGGAAGCCCGTCCTCTGGTAACATCTCCGACGGCTCTTCCAAAGACCAAGACCGATTCCTTCCCATCGCCAACGTGAGCCGGATCATGAAAAAATCCCTTCCGGCCAACGCGAAAATATCCAAAGAGGCTAAAGAAACTGTCCAAGAGTGTGTCTCCGAGTTCATAAGCTTCATCACCGGTGAAGCCTCCGATAAATGTCAAAGGGAAAAGAGGAAGACCATCAACGGTGACGATCTTTTGTGGGCCATGACAACCTTGGGGTTTGAGAATTATGTTGGAACTTTGAAGATTTATTTAAGCAACTATAGAGAGACAGAAGGAGAGAAGAACACCTTGGCTAGTACTTCACCTACTAAAAATGGTAATGTTAGTGAAAATAGCATGGTTACTAATTCTGCACCAATTAGGCCGGATTTTAACGGCTATTATTCGCTTGGGGAACAAGTTAATCTGAAGGTCTATGGAGAGAATATGATGAACAATGGTGGTGGTTTCAGTATTGGAAAGATTGGAGATGGAAATGGAAATAGTATAATGGCTACTCAACATCTTCATCATGGGGTTGACTGGTAGGGTACTTCACGATGAGAGTTTATGTGTCTTCCTTACATTTTTAATTGATGTTATTGAATTTAATTAACATATATTCTACCGATATACGGTGACTACTGCCCTTGAATATTTTGCTTTAAAAATATTAAAAGCGTCAAAGTGAAGTGAACTTTAGTTTGGAGTATTTTCAAGAAATGTTGGGTTCATTTGCTTTGTGTTAATGATATTTTCCCCAGCATTATTAAGAAAAAATATATGTTGCTGAAAGTGTCTTATCAATGTAACGGGCTGACCTATATACATATGTGTTGTGTTTGTCAACTCAATCCCTATTTTTAGAATTTAATTTGAATCGCAAATTTCAACTAGGTTTTTAGTTCAATAGATGTGCAAACATACTTTTGGTTCCAATCATACACCACGAAGTTGTATTAACAAACATAGCTTTATATAGTGTAATTCGGTTATATGGACTTTATTCCGAGGAACATATATATGTAATGTATATGGATTGGCCAAATTTCATATGTCTAAATTCTGATGCCCTTTTCTCCGTTGATGATCGAACAAATCATTAGCCATTACATATGTTCCCCCCCTTAAAAGATGAGAAGTGGAAGAATCGGATGCTGATGAGTAAATATGCATGCAAGGGAAAGGTGGTAGGATCGATATTTCCTCAGAAGTCGGAATGTATCCCCTCCCTCCTGAAACGAGGCTCACATTTTACATTAGACTCTTATAATAACATGTTAAGGTTTGCCAACCATAATTTTTTTGGAAGAGTCCAAAATGGAATAAGATTTTATTAAGTGAAAATTTTGTTATAAAAATGGAAGAATTAATACTAGTGAACTTGGACATTATTTAGAACATGTTTTGTCATAGCTTATTTTATTAGCTTAAAATTTGTTTTTAAAAATAAATTATCATTAAAATATGTGTTCAAGTTGATTTTAAATAAGTTATAGGTTGACTACAACAATATTTTTATTTTATTTAAAAAAAAATTAGTTAGTATGTGTATTTTTAGAACTTATAGCTTTCTTAATTAAACTAGCAAATGGGATTTGATTTATTTTAAAATAAGTTGTAACAAACAACTCCTTAGATGTGTTAGTTAAGGCAAGCAAGAGTCTAAAGATACCACATAGAGGAATTCAAATCTGCTGTATCAAATGTTGTCACATCTTATGTCCCAAATCTAATATAACAATTATATTGTATTTAAGTTTATTAACTATAAAAATTAACTGTAACTTTTTATAAAATATAACTGTTATATTAAATTGGAACAACATTTGAGACACCATATTTGGACTCTACATAAAAACAGAGTCACTTAGGTCATATATTGTTCGTTTTGTAGTACCATTTAAAGTTATGGACTCACACGTAGTAAAAAATTATATTTGACATATTAAATTTAAATTAAAAAAATTGAGTTTAAATCCAACTTAAATAAAAATTTAAAATTAAATTAAAATTGCAAAATACTCCGACCAAACAAACTCATATAGTAGGACTTTAAAAAAGGAGGTATAATATTAATCTTGGGGCTCCACAAGTTACAAGACTTCTTGAAAATCAATCTAGTGGCTTTTGTTCCATTGTCTTTTTGCAAACAGGATTCCGTTTTCTTCATCAAATAAAAGCAGACGACATTCCAACTAGAGCCTAGCTTCTGCTATTCGAAGAAAAAGAAAGAAGTTTCAAAAAATTACATAGATAATAAAATCACATAGGCTATGTAGGTTATGAGTTAGCCACATTACAATTTCAATAAAATAAAGGATTTTAGGTGACGACGTGACAGAGAGAAAATGAGAACATTGTTCCACTCAAAAACATCATGATAAAAAAATGTATTGTTTTCTATCCATTGACTATTATCTAATAATCAACAAAGTTTATTTTATATAATCCAATAAACTTTATTATTATTCACTAATAATAAAGTTTGAGTGTAAGACGATGGCTCATTGTAAAATTTTCGAGACAACTTTTTAATATTATTGGTTATAGAAGTAGAACGCTCAGACACATCATAAAATGTCTTTGTTGACAATAAAAGTCTGTATATATGTTCTTTTCACGATAAGTCTATATATATTAGATCGAATGTATTTATTTGATTTAATAGAATGATTTTGTTGTATTTAGACTAATATCAATCCAACTCATTTCATGAATAAAATGCGACCAATTAACTAATCAACAAAACTATTCGTTACAAATAACATCTTGTTATTTCATCAAAACATATAATTGTTGATTAATTTGGCTAACATAGAACTTCGTAAAATGAAATGGTTGAATAATTAAAAAAAAGAGATTATTCAAGAATACGCATTTTTTTTATTATTCCAGAAAAAAATGAAAGAAAAGATACGATAGAGTTAGTATACTTATTGTGTGATGTCTACTCACTACTAAATGTAGAAGCGCATAAAAAATCAATATAAACATCATAAGCTGTCACGTAATAAAACATGATGTTGACGATACCTTCTCTTCTCTGTTAGGGGGAGAACTATTTGGCTCGCTCTCAACTGCTTGCCCTGCAAACATGTCCTAAACGTGGAAAGATTGGACTTGAGGAAGGCCCTTAAAAAGGTTTGAGACAACCAACCTATCGCGCAACACACACGCACACAAAATTTATGATATATCAAATTATTTTCAAATGTAGAAAGTACATGGTTTAACGCTCAAATCCGGATAAAAGAGAGAGTTTCACTAAAACTATGTGTATATAATATAATAATTATTATTAAAAAGAAAATAATTTCTACAACTTTCACACCGAACGAAAAAAAAAAGAAAAGAAAAAAAAAATTCAAGTCCGAACCGACCCAACCTAAACCCGGTCGAGCCCAAACAACTTAGAGACTGGATTAGAATCAATACAAAAAGATGGGCAGAATTAAACGCGGGCTCTCCAGCCAGACAGGAGAATAATAGAGTACATCATTGGCCATAGTAGATAAAAAGAGTAAGATTTTTCAGATTTTTCCTTCACAATAGGACATGCCCCATTAGGTAGGAATTCAAATTTTGTTCTATTTATGACAAAATATTGAACCAAAGATTTTAAGATTTATACTATATATATATATATATATATAACACGTCATTGGCAAATAAGATTGTCATGGAAATATATATTATTTTCTGCAAATTTATTTTTTTTAATATGAAAATGCATTATCAAAAATAAGATCTTTGAACATCGACCCCGCTATAGTTGCAATGGGAGTTCCTTCATATGAGTGAGTATTGTATACACAATGTGTCATGTCAAAAAGTTTGAGACACTTTAACCATTTTTTATTTTATTTACCAAAAAAAAAAAGAAAATATAATGTGTGTGAATATCGATTTGAATATCTACATAATTATCGATACATATCCTCACAACAAATCTTATATGGTAAAACAACCAATATGAAAAATACAAAAACAAATTCTCAAATTTACTTTGCATGACAACTGATATCACACTAAAATAAATGAATCAAGTCATTGTTGTAAAAATAAAAAAAAACAAAAACAAATTTACTTTACATGACAATTGATTTTACACTAAAATGAACGAATCAATTTGTTACCTCATATTTAAAATTTGAACATGATTATGAGCACAGTATGTACCCCAAAGTTAAGTAGGAGTTTTAGAATTTTATGAAAAACTTTGAAATTTGATTTATTTATGATAATTATATTTGTACTCCGCATTCAAGACATTTTGAATCTTTCATATACATTTCAAGAGTTTAACTATATATCAGTCAGTCAAAGTTAGAGGAAACCGAACATAATAGTATTTAATTATGGAAGAATTACTGCTGGATAAATGTTGTTTGACCGCTGTGATAACTGATGGCAGCATCAGAACATTAGTTTTCCGATGAGATGAAACCGTTCCGGTGGGAAATGAAATGGTAGAAGTGCATCGCGTCCTCTTTTGAACTCGTCATTTCTGAACTTCATTATGGATCGGGCTTGGGCTCGGGCTCCGATATTCCAAGGAGATTATGATCTAGGCCAGCCCATCAACCCGTTAATGTTTAGCTTGTTGCAGACCCTAAAACTAGCTTACAACCAAATAATAGTGGCCAATAAATAAGGTTTTGAGTTTGAGTATTATAGATAAAAAAAAAAATTGGTAGAATTTTTCTTTTTTTAATTTAGAGTCCCCCAACTTACTCAATTATGGATTAGTCGGGGTTAAAATAGCAAATTTAAATTTTATGTTCTATCATCTACTTCATTCTACGTTCCATTATAATCTAACAATTATTTATATTTACTTATTTTATTTAATATTTAATCAATACTCATGTGATTATTTGATTAAAATGAAACAGATGATGAAATAAAAGATCTAAATTCTAAAATAGCTACCAAAGACAGAAGGAAAACCAAAGAAAAAGAAAAAAGAAGATAGTGGCCAATAGGAACGAGTTCTTAAACATCATTGATTATAAGCAACATTGTCTACCTGGTAGACTTTTTTTTTTTGTTCAAAAAATAGTAACAAAGTGTACAATTATTCTGAGCCGGTGACTTCATCAGGTGTACAAAACTTTTCTTTCCAAGTTTTAACAAAATTGTGTTCCCAGAACTCAAATTCAAAATGTTTAATTAAATTAAAACAGTCTCATGACAGTTGATTTACGTACTTGGGGTAGACTCAATGAGTGATATGCTCGTTATTGTTAGGGTCTCCGGCGAAAAGTTCAACAATGAAGTGAATGTATTGGTTTGGTTCGATAAGATAACTAGTTATAATTTTTAGTTTGTTACTGATTATTCAAACTGATTATAACTTATTTTTAAAAATTAATTATCTTAAAATTATTTATTTTTATTAATTTTAAAAAAATTATATGTTACGTATAATCTATATTGTTAATTTATTTTTAAAAATTAGTCAATAAGTATTTTTTTTTTATTTATAGCACATTTTAATTAATAAATAAACTATAAATTATTTTAAAATAAGTTGTACCAAGCAAATCTTATGTGAAGTAACTCCTTTAAAATTAATTTTAAAAAATAATTTTAAATTTTTTATAGGTTAAATACAAAAATACTATTGATTTACTTTAAAAGGCTAATATTTTTTTAGCTCAAAAAAATTATAATCAACAAATAAGTTATAAATTATTCTGAAATTAGTTGTACCAAACAACATATTACTTTCACCTTGAGAAAGCTTCTTATGAGGTTGTTGTCTTTTTTTTTTGTAATTTTTTTAAACGCACATGCAATACGCCTGTTACATAATATAACCAATATCAGATTTATTTTTTTTAATTTAAAATAGGAGTTAGTTTTATGTAATAGTGCACGTTTGGTAAGAATTGAGAGATTATGAAATTCAAATGTAGAAAAATATTATGTTTGGTAGATTATGATAGATTAAATTTAAGTTCAAAAAATTAAATTTGCAGTTTAAATTTAACTTCAACAAAAACTTTAAATTGAATTTAAATTACAAAGCACGGTTTGGAGAGTTTCCATCGTTGGTACCGAACAAGCCGATAATCTTTTATTAAATAAGTGAGAGAAGTTATATGATGTACTAATAGTTTTTACTCCCTCTATTTCAAAAATAATAAATAAAATGTAAAAAATATGTAAACTAAGGAAATTAATTTTTTAGAAGAGAATATATTTTTTGACAAAATTATCCTTGTAAATTTATTTTATAATAATAAAAAGAAAAAAATATAATTTTAATGTGATATAAAGTGATGATAAAATATAATTACAAACTAAAAGTGATAAATTAAGTTATTTTTTTTGGGACGATAAAAATAGTACTTGAATTTATTACTTTTTTTAAAACAGAAAGAGTATTAATTTTTAAAATTGTATAATTTATTTATTTTTATAGTATAATGTGACACAACTTCAACATAATGATTGACTAAAGCCCTCTGACTTTATAACATAAATAGATTATAGTGTACAACATAACATTTTTACAATATAGTTTCCTTAAATTAAACACTAAAATTTTACTATAAATGTCCACCGAAAAAATAAAAAAATAAAAACAATCCCCAGCGATAGTGGTTAGCATGAGTTGACACGTTAGTCCAAGAACAAATTGAAAGGCCCAAAAAATTCCACCACAAAAAAAAAAAAAAAAAACACAATCCCAAACAAAAACTCATAAAACTAACAACCAATCAAAACCCAAACACTCATCTCCTACTTGCTGACATGGCACCCCCTTCTCCACACCCTCTCGTTTTCCAACTCCTCTACTTCCTCGTGTGAGAAAAGAGGGAGAACCAAACTCCTCCTCTACTTCCTCTTCTCTTTTTCTCTAGGCGATGACGGTGAGTAATTAGGTTTAGGTTTCGAGAATTCAGTCGTTCAACAAAAATGGCGACAACGTCGTGTCTCTCTAACTCACCTTTATTGCCTCAACTCACTCTTCTTCGCCCAATCAACACTCGAAAACTCCGATTTTCTCTCGCTAAACTCAATCAACTTAATCCTAAGCCTAATTTTACTCTCAGAACTCGAATTAAAGCTTCGAAAACTGAAGATATTCGAGTTGACGTGAGAGAAAGTGATGGAATATATTTGAATGGTAATGGAAGTTATGAGTACAATGGTTCTGTTGAGAAGAAGTATACTAATGGAAGTGTTGGTGTAATGGAGAGTGAGAATGGAATGGGTAATAATGGGAGCTTGTTGAAGTATGTTAATGGCAATGGAAATGGAGTTGCGGCGGGAAACACAGAGGCTGAGGGTGATAAGAAGAAGAAAAAGAAGAAGACTGTGGAGGAAATTGGCCAAGAGGATGCGTGGTTTAAGCAAGGTCAAGGTCGGGTTGAGGTATAAATTTATAATTGTAATTTATTTCTCGATTTTTGATTGTGATTTTGTAGTGGATTTTGTTTTGCGTTATATGTCTTTAAATTCAAAAACGCGACACAGTCAATGTTAAGTTTATGATGTGTAAATAACTGTTGAAATAGATAATACTCGTAATTAGGGGTCTTCTTAGGTGATAGTCTTGTTAACTTATCACAGGAAGCATCAAGTGTTGAAGAGTCGGATTTATTGTCATGTATCCGGTGGAAATTGAATTGGCGATATTTGACTCCGAGAGTGGTACATTTAAACATAATGGCTAGAAATGACCAAGACTAATTGAGTGTCCATTAGTTTCTTTAAATTTCTTTCTATTTTTCCCAGAGATTTAGATGGTATTAGTATCAATGTGCTTACAATAGATAATAGATTTGGTAAAGTATTTGTATTTTAAATGGTGTTGTTAAACAGCACTTGGGGTAGTGTGAGAGGGAAATGATTAAAAGAGAAAAAAAAGTTTGGTTGCGCAGGACTAGATGCTATTAGGAACTTTACTAATTTGGTTTGTTTGTTCCTTGTTGTAAGTCTTTATTATACGTGTGCATGTGTGTTATTCCTTTTGAACGCTAAAATACCTTCACTTAACAATAAAAATATGGTTTTGCAGGTTTCAGTTTCCCCTGGGGGTCGTTGGAATAGATTCAAAACTTATTCAACTATACAAAGGACTTTGGAAATATGGGGATTTATTCTGACTTTTATCTTCAGAGCTTGGTTGGATAATCAGAAGTTCTCTTATCGTGGTCAGTCACTTGTACTAAACTGATTTGTTTTTTCACAAAGTAAAGCAGACAATGTTTTTCTGAATGACTTAAATTTATCTGCTATATATTCTATAATACTCGAGGAAAAATCTTAGTGAACATCTCTTCAATCTTTTTCCCCACCTCAGCAAAGTGGATAAAGGAAAAAGAAGAGCCAACATTCTTATTGCCCTTGTCAGTACTCAGTACCATGATCTGTGAGAGGGTGGTCTCTTCTACTTGATGGAGCCATAAACGCCCACCTAAGTAATTTACTGTGGTTGTGTCATGCTCCAATAATAATCAAATTTCAAAGTGGATGAAGGCTTTGCGCACTTTAAATTATGGTGTAAAATCATTCACCAATTCAAGGAGGAAAATAAAAGAAGTATTTAACCCCTTATTTTGGGATCTGTAATTTATAGAATGTACTAATTTCTTATCTAAAAGCTTGTAATCTTGTGACGAAATATACTCTCCAAGTAGCAGTACCTTAATTTCTCCAGAATACAGACGAACTTTTTTGCAGGGAGTTGTCCCTTATAGAATGGATTCAGCACCTAAGAAGCCATTTGGATTTGATTAGTTCTCTTCCAGTAGCATCTGCTAATAGCTTGCTTTCAGTTTTATTTTATTTATAAAAATATAAAAAAAAAAAAAAGAAAAAAAAAAAAAATTCACAGTTCCTTGTCTCTATTAACATGTCATGATATATCTTGGAATCCTTCAAATGAAAGTTTGCTTATCCTTTTATTTTTATTTGACTTATATGTAAGTATTGTTTCTAGAGTATGAGCAAATGTTAATTATCATTAGGATGGCCTAGAAAACATGGGGATAGCTTTTAGATGCACCAAAACATGTTGATGATGTATGTCATCCATCGCCTCTAGACAGTTCAGGCTGGCATGGCCCTTTTTTCATTTTTCTCTTTCTCTGAAGAATATAAACTAAACTAATTTAGCAACTTTAGCAAGCATTTTAGTGCTTTGCAAATTTTTACAGCTGTTCCTATTTATAACCTTGTCAGCTCCATCTATTGCAGCACTGTAAACATGAAAGCTATGTAACGATGTGAAAATATTATGATGCAATTTTCGGAGACCCTTCAAAACACAAGCATTTTGCCTTCTTTCTGATAGGTCCCAGCAAATATTCAAATACTTAAGTGAAATAGTATCTCTTCGGGTGAGATAGTACCCCAAGATATTTTGATAACAAATGATTTCCCCCTTATGGATACCTCTCGGCTGCTTTAAATAAGCAAAGCTAAACTGAAAAACCGAAATACAAGGAAAGCTAAAAACAGAGCATTACTACTACGTAATTAACGGAAATAAAAGTGACACATAATCCCTCTCTGCATGCACGTCGCCCATTACGTCCCCGCACTCCGCACGT